>VUQH01031905.1:4235-31525 GCA_015106775.1 Etroplus canarensis
GTTCCCAACTACATGCTGGAAAAACAAGGCACCCAACCTCACCACATTAATATCATCCTGCAATGTGGTTGCAGCATCACATTGTGGGGGTAGACAGGGAAACTAGTCCAAAAAACCCAATAAAAAAGCAAAGCGGATAACAATGGATAAATGCATAAAAATATGAAGCAATCCTGAGTGAAAACCTTTCATTTTCCCAGTGCGCTCAGGATCTAAGGCTCAGGCGAAGATTTAAATCCCAACAAGACAACAACTCAAAGCAACAGTTTTCCCAAACTTATTAACAGTTTAGAGATGCAATCAACTCCACCGTTTTACTCAGAAAGCTCATCATTAAGTGGTCTGAAGACCCTTTTCTATGGGCTTTTCATTTTTTAAATTTTTTTTTTTACAAAATACCCAAGGTTCTTTGATGGATTTAAAGCAATACTTTGCATCATTACCTTTGAAATAAAAGTGACCACAGATTTACCACAACTTGTGCCAGTAGTTAGTTGCAGACCTAAAATCACGGACTAATCAAAATGGTAACAATTGTCCAGAAAATGTTTTCAGTTTTCTCACTGTTACAATATCAGACCTATCCAACTTTGGCAATGTGAAACTGGCATTTTAATATGCCTTACATTTCCTCAAAAAAAAAAAACCAAAAACAAATCAATCTAAACAACAATAGATTCATCAAATATGTACAGTTTCAGCACTGACACCACAGACTACCCCACACAATTCAGCAGAACTGCAGTAAATGAGCAATAGTTAAATGTGTTGTGGTAGGACAAATATGTTGCAGTGATAGTGTGAAAGGGTAAGGGAAATTATCTTTAAAATGTAAGATATGTATTTGTTAAGTGAACTGCTGCACAACCCCTCTTTCTGCACTGACAATTCTCAGGTGAATGAATACTACTGCTTTTTACTTACTCCATTAATAACATAAACATGACAACAAACAGCTTAACTATCGGGATTCATTTAGGGCGATAATGAACCTGGCCTATTAGGATTAATTTCTCAGCAAGAAAAGCAATCTACACATCAGATATTGCCATTACTACAGCCTACTTAGTTGTGCACAGCACCTCCAGGGAACACTCAAGCCTCCTCTCTTGACTGTGGTGACTGAAATATAGAGAGTAACAAATGGACCAATGCAATATTTTAATTTCAGGCCATGAGCAGTAAAAAACTTTCCTTCAGTTTTCAAATGAGACATTCAGTAAATAGTTGCAGAGTGTGATGCACTTGCAGAGATGGCTTGCACACTTGTGGTGTCCATATACATCCAAACCTCTGCATTATATAGCGTAGCTCCACACACGAGAGGCATGTCCAGCTCTTCAGCATAAGATGTAAACGTTCACCAAGGATATGTAAAAAGAGAAGAAAACTTCTTTGCTCATATTTAGCAATACTATAGCAAGAAGACAATCATACTTTGTCTTAGACTTCAGCTAAACACTCTGGATTTATCTTCATCGAACCATATGTATCATACCAACCGAAGAGAACACATTCTCTGTGCAAACTGCCTGAAACACTGCTTGTAATTCTTTTAGATAAGACCAACAGCACTGATTTTTTCAGGGCTGTTCTTAGCAAAGATTTTGTAAACACATTTCCATGTTAAAAGTTTGAGTGAATCATGCTTTCAGAGTGCTCTCAACAGACCTTGTGATGTTATATTGTGATTTAGGGTGTCAGGATCACTCAATCAGGAGTTATGTATTTAATGCATTGGTTTTTCATTAAATTTCTTCAGCACTTGGTTAACATTAATTTAGGACTCGGTATGTAAATTAAATTTACAGGAGCCCAATTCAACCTTGAAATAAACAAGCTACAGTCTCAGAATGAAAAGGCCTCAGTATAATGGGCATGTTATAGTTTCAAAGAGTCTGCTAGGGTCTGCTTGGGTCCACATGATGTGAATGTCATCATCAGATGATAAGTCTGAGGCTCTGTGGAGACTTTAGCATGCCTGCCAAATTTTTGTGACTGTGTGGACTTGTTTGCGGACACTTTACATTACAATGCACCAACAACGCCCATTACTCATTAAAGTAAAACAGGAATGACTACTCGTTAGTGGTGTCTGCAGTAGTCCGTGTCCTTGTCTTCAACAGAGTATAATTCTTGCTTAACTGGTCAAACAAATTCATAAAGATAAAGTAAGTGTCCACCTTGCAAAAGCAGTCTAACTAGGAAAAAAAATCTAAATCGTCTCTTTCACAAAAGAATCACATTTGGATTCAGTGGACCCCATTAGAGCAAGGCCAGTATAACTAAGATCAAATATGTGAACTTCATGGCATTAACTTATCTAAAGCAAAGTATATAAAGATGCAACAGGCAAGTAATGTGTTTTCAAGTAGGCAAAATTTAGAAGCTTAATGCACCACACTACAACATGCTGTGACAGACCTGCTTTATTTGTATTTCGTGAGATTCAGTGCCAAATGGATATAAACTGTTTGAGAAGCAAAATAATGATAATTTTAAAAAAGCAGTGAAAATTAATCTTACCAATGCTCTGTGAACTGGTCCAGGCACTGCTACAAGTGCTTCCATTGCCACTGCAGGACCTATTGCCTGTGCCTCAGCCTGCTCCAGCAGGCATAGCTGGTGTGTTATGTTGGCCATTTCTTCCTGCAGTTTTTCAGTTTCCACAGTGATTTCTGCGATTTTCTCAGCAGCAGATGCTGTGAGGAATGCTTCTTTAAGGTCTACCAGGTGAAGGGTCCTCTTCTCTTCCAGTCGTACCAATTTGCGCAGTTCATCAAACTGACTGTTCACGTAGGCCTCAAGTTCCTCTGTTGACATCTAAGATATATAGACACATATGCAGTGAGATTTCAAAGTCACAGAGAGGATGAGAAAATGAATGAACCAGGCAAATTTAAGTCACCACAAAACAGAGAAATACTGAGTCACCACAAATTAGCCAAAACAAATGACAATGAACTATCAGACTAGAGAAAATAAAAGGTCAGACAGGGACTTCATACATTTGCGTGTGAATATTATTTCAGTAAGCCTACAGGTCTCCGTCATGCATTAACTAATTGATACCATGAATTAGATTCCCCAGAAGCAAACTCCATGCATCCCATCTGCAGATAGAGATCTCAGAGGCTCCTTCTACCAAAGCATGCCATCTGTTTGGCTTTCAAGGCAGCTGAACTGCTCACTGAGATACCTTTTTAATTCCTCTGCCCATTCCCAATGAGGCACTCTTTAGCTATGACTCATTACGTTAAAACACCTCAATAAACAGACTCATTCCTGCAGTCCTTCCCACTGAGCAAAGCTCCACCTCCAATGCAGATACTGTCATGAGGTAAAATAACCCAAAATCCCTTGTCATGATCTCTGCTCCTGAATATAATTGCTTCAATCTATGAACATCAGCTGCTCTGTCTCCTCTCTTCCCTTGAGCAGAACTTTACTCTCTTCCTTTCCATCTATTTAATCTTATTTCCCCTCAGCCTCCCTCTCTCCAGCGAAGCAAGGAATCATCAGTCTTTACTAAGGTTGACAGAGCCATGGCCCCTGGGGGCCCAAAGTTTTATCGTGTATTTGCCATTTCTGCACAAGCAATCAGATTCTCCAAATTGCCCATTAAACCAAGCGCAAGAAGTAATACTTTTAATTTACTTTCTTTGTATGAGGAGAGAAAAACATGCACATTGCTCATTCTGAATAAGACAGAGGGAGTTAGTTAACATCTAATTGGAAAGGAAAGAGTTGCTTTTTCTTTTATCTTCACCAAAATCAATGCCCTGAATTTATGTCTAACAGATGAAGAACAATAAACTACAACTGGATTGGACTAACAACACATTTCAATCCTTGTCAAGACACACTCATATGAATGCTTATAAATGTGAAAGCCTCGGAACAAAGAAACATGCAGCTCTACATGTATCCATCTATGCCTTCTGAATTAATTTATTCTACAATAATCTTTCTAAAACACTGTGTGAAATGCAAATATTTTGAAAATGCAATAGTTTAAGTCATTTAAAAACTATATTTAATATATATTTGAAACTATCCCCTAGACAATATACTGTGTTGAAATGACGAACTAAGAGACTGTAGTACTTTAAAAGAAAAAATCTGATCATTTTTGATCTCAACAACAGATTTAAAAAAATGTTAGGAGATAGGTAACAAAAGACTGGAAAAGTTGTGTAATGTAATGCAGCAGAGTCCAGACAGGCTGAATATTTGAGAATTTAAGATGGGGAAGGGTTCACAACTCTGTGAGTATATACAGGCAGCAATTTAAGGGGAACATTTCTCACCATAAAATTGCAAAGAATTTGCGGATTTCATTATCAGCTATTTTATTACATTCATAATTTGGTAATTTGATTAAATTTTAAACATTCAAAGAATCTGGAGCAATGTCTGAATACAAGGAATAAAGGCAAAACCCATACTGAAAGGTTGTGACTTTTGAAAAATAAAGGGGCATACCATAAAAAACAAACAATTCTGCAACTGAATCACTCTGAAATCCAGACACACCACCACCTTCTCTGGGCCCAACTGTTGTATGGTCTGACAAATGAAAAACAGAAATTTTTCCTATAAATCATGGGCACTGCATCGTACGGTCTAAAGAGGACAGGGACTATATGGCTTGTTACCAACATAAAGGTCATTTTCTAAGAGCAGTTTATGTATAGTTCCATTCTTAAATGTTGAAGGACAAAGATGTGTGAACCATTTTCATTAAGAAATTTATGGTTAAATATGGTCGAATTTCAGGCTGTCGCTCTGCCATCATCACTGGCCCATCTCTACTCACCCCACTGATGTGCTGGTATCTGTGGCTGCAAAAGGTGTCATCAGACCCTCCAGCAAGAATGTGGGGGGGTGGGGGGTGGGGGTAGGCAAATGTATTCTAAGTAACTCCTAACGTATATTTCCCAGTTACATGTCAGAAGGGTATGAAGGCATTTATAAATTACCCAAGACTAGCTAACAAATAGCAGTAATTGTTAAATAATTTACTATTTATCTACAATTATGAATGCTGTTCAAGTTATAATATACTCAAAATAATATGCTCAAAAAATTAAAAGGAACTTTTTTTAATCAGAGTACAGCAACACTTCTGGGATACTGATCTGGTCAGTTAAGTAGCACAGGGGGTTATTAATCAGTTTCAGCTTCTTTGGTGTTAATGAAATTAACAACAGGTGCAACAATGAGTTAACCTCCAAAACAGTAATGGTTTTACAGGTGGAGGCCACTGACATTTCCCCCTCCTTGTCTTTTCTGACTTTTTTCACGAGTTTCATATTTAGCTATGGTCAGTGTCACTATTGGCAGCATGAGGAGATACCTTAACCCTACAGAGGTAGCACAGGTAGTCCAACTCCTCCAGGATGGCACATCAATATGTGCCATCACCAGAAAGTTTGCTGTGTCTGCCAGCACAGTCTAAAGAGCATGGAGGAGATTCCAGGAGACCGGCAGTTACTACAGGAGAGCTGGACAGAGCCGTAGAAGATCCTTAATCAATCAGCAGGACTGCTAACTGCCCCTTTGTGTCAGGACAAACAGGATGAGTACTCCCAGAACCCTATAAAATGACTTCCAGCAGGCCACTGGTGTGAATGTCTCCTACCAAGCAATCAGAAACAGACTTCATGAGAGTGGCCTGAGGGGCTGACTTCCTCTATTAGGCCCTGTGCTCACTACCCCACACTGTGGAGCTCAACTGGCATTTGCTATAGAATACCAGAATTGGTAGGTCCACCACTGGTGCCCTGTGCTTTTCACAGATGAGAGTAGGTTCACCCTGAGCAACACCACCAGGTTGCACATCAGACTGTCCAGGAGATCAGTGATGCCCTTGTCCAGATCTGGGAGGAGATCCCACAGGACACCATCCGTTGTCTCATTAGGACCATGCCCCAATGTCGGCAGGCATACATACCACTGAGTTTCATTTTGAGTTGCTGCAATGAAATTTCAGCAAAATGGACCAACCTGCTGCATTTTTTTTCACTTTGATTTTTGGGATGTCTTTGAACTCAGACCATACCATAGATAATTTTCATTTTCATCAAAAGATACGGTATCCTTTAGTTCCTAACACATTACCCAGTCCATATCAGTATAGCTATCCAGCATTATTTTCCCCATGGAGATCTGATGTGTTTTTAAAGTGTTACTTTAATTTTTTTGAGCTGTATATTTACAATTTTTTTCTAAATAGCTAGCCCATCAATGATTTGAAATGTGTGACTTTTAAAGTAAGAGTTCATGGTTCAGATCCATTAGCTTGGTAAATGCAGCTAATTTTACACAGCACGTACATCACTTCAGTAAAAAGTAAGCAAGTAAAAGTAAAAGCTGCATATGTCTTGAAGTACAATAGCATGTTTAAAAGTGTTCAGGGCCTTTATTCATCTTGTCTACTTCTGCTTCTTGTCTTTTATATATTATGCTGTGACATAACTGTGTTACTTAATTTCAAATATGTGATGCAACAATCGATTAGAACTCATAAATTAGTCCAGTTTCATTTATCTTCATATTTTCATATACTAACACACACACACACACACACACACACACACCTGCTTACATGTGTAACAGCAGCAAAAAATGGCTGGGATTTCTTAAACCAAGTCAAACATTTTGTCACAATGAAGGCCAAGTTTGGCAATCAGTTTGGTCAGAGATCTCACTGGTATTGTGGCTGGTGTGATCCCATCACAGCATGGTTTCTAGTTTGCTCTGTTGTTCAAAAGGTATTAGAGAATGGACCATATAGAAAAATCCCACCCAATGCAAAGCTGCAACATGAACAGAATGAATTCTAACAAAACACTTAGTGTCCTATCTTTCAATAGCCTGACAACTTACATCACCTCAACTCCAAATGTCCAGTGGTTTTACAAAGCCCTCTGCTCTCAAACCAAAGCCCCGTGGCCTTGTGGCAGATGGAGGCTGTGATCCTGGATCAGTGTTCTTTGTTCTTAGAGAAGCAGGAGCCCTCTGTCATTGGACCTTTTCACTCAGTGATAGAGTTTCTCTGAGAAATTGTCCCGATTGCAAGGAAGAAGCATTCACGCGTTATAATCTTCATTTGCATTGCTGCAAGCTGAGGCCACAAAATGAGGCCTCAGGAGAGAAAGCAGCACACAGCTTACAAGGGCAGAGTTGGAGTAAGGATGCAGGATGAGCAAGAGAGTGCAGACAGAGATGGGACAGCAGGAAAAGTGATTAAGACAGCTATTTTTCTTTTCAAGTAAAAGGTGGGATGTTAGTCAAAGAGACTATAAAATCAAAATGCTGCTTCATTCATTGTCCAACATGCTTTCTCATTACTTAAGTTTTCTGTTTTGAGAAATCCAGGAGTAAACAAAATCTTATCACCAAAAATGCTTCTATTTAAATATAAAACTGGCATGTGTGTGCTACTTCAATTGATAACAACATAGGAAGACAGCTAACAAAAGCATAACTCATGACTGGCAATAAAAAAGGTTGTGTTACTCATTAGTGCTGAAAAATGGCAGAAAAAGAACTAAAGCCCTTAGGAGGGAAAATATATAACTTTAAAAACAACAACAGAGTGTGATATTACTTTGATTAGACATCAAAACGCTCTAAAATGGAAACTGAAAACAGCACACAATACTTTCAAAGTAGTTTTTAATCTTAGTCTTTTCAACCACACAGAAATGTCATTAAGTCCATCATAACATTTTTTTTTTGTGGAACAAAGAATTAAATTTTTAGCCACTCTAAATGTTTCAAAAGATGCTTAATCTGTCTCAATACAATGGTCAAGACATCTAAAATTAACTGGTTGATAGGGTCAGAAAAAATCCTGCAGTCTTGCTGGTGGACATTTCCTTAAATCTATTAAAACGGATGAAAAATGATTTCTTTTTTAAGTAAGAGTGATGGAAATGTTTGAACCTTAAGGGATTTTTTTAGCAACAGAGTTCAAATGGTTAGGTTTCTTTGTTCTTCCAAATCACAGCAGACTCTGCTGCTTATTCAGATCTCTGTTTTGTGTGATGCTTTTTTAAAAAGGCCTAAAAAGCATTAATAGAACATTAGGAGTAAATGGATTTGAACTGTCCTTGCCCTTAGCAACAGTGGCTCTGTTCCAAGTGAACACTACTCTCTCACTCTCTTTTATCTCTCCCAGAAACTAGATTTTCCAATTTAGCCTCTAACACAACAAAGCAATACATAGAAAGCTAATCTGAATAACACAAGCTCTTCAGTAGTAGTTTAAAGGAATATAAAAAATGGAAGCAGCAAGACTTTTTAAAAAATAAGACAGGAGGTCTTTGGTTTTACAATAGCAGAGTTTCAATATCCAGCACCTTTTTTATTAGTTTCGAGTAAAGCAATGTCAGCCAAGAAACTTTCTGGGAAATGATACTGAGTAATTCAATTAAAATGCCAAAATAAAAGGGGAGTGACAGCCCTAAAGAGCACTGGAAGAAGGGGATAGGAAGAGGAAGAGGAGAAAGAATAGGATAAGGTACAAAAGGGTGAATAAACAGTAGCAGCCAAGTCTTTTCATGTCTTTTCTGCCTATTCCTCAGCCTCAGCTCCCTAAGACAGCTTTAATGTGTCTGCTGCTCTTGTAGATTTTATGAGGCGGGGAAAATGGATGTAGCTGCTGCACACACATACACATTTGTGACTGGGCTGATACTGCTGTGCTACTAAGTAATGGACTTCTCTCTCTGTAGCTGACTGGCTGCACAGGCTACATGTACCCTAGAAAGTACCCTGGGTGGCAGAAATAAGAGTAAATAAAACACAAGAGAAGGTAAATACAGTGACTACCTACTGTCATGATTTGAAGCTCCATGGTGCTTCACCTATCTGTGGCATATGTAGTACTTTGCAAAAATCTTAAGCCACCCCTCACTTTTTTATGTTTTGCTAGGAAAATGGGTGCAACAATGTACTGAAACAAGCAAACATAAATGGAAATAACAGTACATGAGGCAAAAACAGAATTTGTACCATTTTAACAAGCTTGAAAGTCCATATTGGATATGCCCACCTTTATTCTTCAACACAACTCAAACACTGTTAGGGAACCTTTCTTGTCATTTCTCAAAGTATTCCTCAGGAATAGTTCTGCTTGCTTCTTTGAAGGCTGGCTGCCTTTTGTTTCATTTTCTGTCAAGAATATGCCAAATTTCTTCACTTCACTTCCCCACTTTTCTATCTTTCATACATATTCATATTTACTATTTTGACAATTGCACTTTTTTATGTATTGGCTAATACAGTTTATACAGTTTCATTTTCAATCTGTTCATATCTGTATATATTTATTTATTTACACTTAATGGAGCATCTGGTCTCCAAGCAGTTTCCTTCTGGGATTAATAAAGGACTCTGATCCTGATGATTCTGATAAGACCTGTTGCCACTGATTTTCAGTCCAGGTCTTGCGTAGTTTGCCATACCTCAGCCTTTTCTCCTCTGTTCCTTAAGAAGGGCTTATTGACAGCCACCTATTCTACTGAGACCATTTCTGATGAGGCTACAGCAAACAGCAGATGGATCAACTGAAGGACTAGATGCAGGTCCTGTGTCAGCTCTTGCTGCATGTTTTTTCCTATTTCTTAAAGATATGACTTTCAGACACTGTTCATCTGCTGTAAGTGTTTTAGAACTGCCACATGTCCAGTTTCCTCAGAATTTTCAAGGACACACTGCACAAAATGCCAATGTCATTGGACTGAAACTGAGTGAAAAATCAATCAATGTTCAAAGGAAAACTTTGAAAGACTTTTAGAAATCCTGGAAAAGAGAAGTATTGTTCAAGACCACCTTTAAAGAATGACATGAAAGTCAGGCTCCTTAAAAGAAAAATATAAAGAAATGAGGGGTGACTTAAGACTTTTGCACAACATTGCAGGTAACTTTAGCTGATTGGCTGGCCGAGGGAGATACATTACACCTCTGGTTCTCTATTAATATGTATACAGCTTCACTACTGTTTTTTGCCTTATATTCCAGTCCCCTGTGGAGAATTACAATATGAGCTCTGAGAGACTGAAATCCCCAAGCCTGTGGCAAAGTACATAAGCAGATTAGATTTAATAAGCAAACACTAGCTAAGGGTTAAAACTTTCATCCACCCCTCACCTCCATACAGACAGCAGCTCAGACCTACTCGTCTCTGAAGTGTTTTAAGATGTCAATACCATGCAGTTTCACCTCCTCCAGCCCCTCTTTTTCCTATTAGCTCTATCTACACACACACACACACACACACACAACTTTTCTTACCAGAAGCAGTCAGTCTGACACTTGCCTGTCATGCATAATAAGTGACGCTGACATTTGAGAGAGCTGAAAGGACATGCCGACAAATCCACATAATGGTCTATAACACAGTGCCCTGTGAGCGAGCAGGTAAGAGGTTTTCACCAAGCACACTGCACCTCCACAGTGGAACAGCCCAAAGACTAAATATTCAGGAAGTCCTTGGGGGCAGGACTGATATTTCACTATGAAAATAGACATGAATCTGGGTGGGGTGCCAGCTGCCAGAAAAAGTGTTATCTCTCACAGCCCAGTGAAAAGAACCTGTTACATTATGACACTATACTTGGGTCACATCTCTGCATGTATTCAGCAATGCTCTTGTGTGCCACTGCTCTCCGACGGGTTCTGACACAGTTACACAAGCAGAGCATGAGGCAGAACAGGGGTTGCATAGGTAGTTGAGAGAGAGCAGGTGCTGCAGCTTTAAATGGTAAATAGCTGAGACCATAGCTGTATATTCCCAATCCTTCCTTTCACTGTCACACCTCTCACTGCACAACTCCTAACTCTATGTGGTCAGGTTTTATTTTCAGTAGCAGAACATGCCCTCACTATGGCATCTGGAATGGAAATACAGCAACTGCTTTCAAGGTTGACTTGCCATGAAAATTCAGTTTGAGTAGCTTTTGTTTAAGCTGACATTAAGATAAAGGTGACTGCATTTGAAATGCACAAGATACCCCTATTTTGAGGGCAACCTGGAAAATGCTTAAGTAAGATTATGACTGTGATATGATGGCAATCTGAGAAGAACAAGCAATTCCCCATCTCTCAGCGCCTACACTGCCATATGCAGTTGCAAAAGACACTACCACCAGAAAGAGACAAGTACACAACTGCCTTTCAGTATGGAGGTGAACCTTGCTCTTATGAGTCAGACGAGTACGTGAGCCAGTGTTTAAGAGTGGATTTAACAAGTGAACAGAAGAAGTGAAATATCTGCACAGTGTAGTGCAGACAAACAACAGTCCTGCAAGATACTTATGAATTCACCACTATGACAGTGCTTGAGGTGGACATCAGAGATTTATTAGGCCAAACTGATATTTTTAATAATCTGTCAACCTTATTTTCTTAACTAAAAATATAAGCCACATGCATGTTCTAAGTCACTGGATTTTAGTCAGCTTACCAAGTTCAGCATGGGTTTAACAACAGCTCAGAGGCATTCAGTATTCAATGCTCTCTATTTTATACATGACAATGGCTAGATCACAGTCACTTTGAAAATACAACCTCTGACTTAGCACAGAAGTGCTGAGTCAAAAAAGTGACATCAACCGAAGCCTAAAAATGTCATGACTCAGTGATCACACAGTAAAGCCAAGCTTCAAGCAGACTTCTATCTGCAGAAATTGAACACAAAAGGAAATATCCATGGTCTGTGAATGGGGACACATGATAAATACAAACAATACTGAATCCCTTTATGGCATAATCTCTTTCTATTCTGTGTCTGACACTGCAGTGTCTATACTTGCTCTGCTTACAACTGTACGTACTAAATTAGAAAAGGGTAATGTCTCATACTTTTGCTTTTGGCCCTGTTAGTTTTTATTATTTTGTTTTTTTAAACATTGCCACAGAATCTAAAAAATGAACAAGTTGCTCCTGTAGACATAATCTATTTGATCAAAAATCCATCCATCCATATCGCCACTTATCTGGGTCCTGGTCGTGGACTTTTTTGAATGAAGCCCTGACAAAAAATAACACATGCGAAGCCTTCATATCAGAGACAACCCAACTGGGGCAGCATAAATATATATTTGCATTTAAATATACAAATGCCCAGGGCCTGCAGCATCAATTTGTCAGGGTGACTGAGACTGCTTGCCCTAAATATGTTCATGGATGTGACAAAAATTTGACCAGCATTTTCTTGATGTGGATTCATCCCTAGGACAGTGAAAAATCTTCAAGCAATTTTTTCATTGTATAACTACACTGTTTTTAAAAATCAAACTCAACTCTCATATTTTTATGTTATGTGACACTTGCGAACTTAATGCTAATTACACTGGTTGCTCAAGAAATTCAATCAAACCACATGGCATAATCCCAATGAAAACCAAAGTAATATACGCATAGTACGCTGCCATCTTTTGCATGGTTGTCAAATCCGTCTTTTATTGCTGCAATCAATTCTAACTTCATTTTGATCAGAGTTGGTATTAACTCATTAAATTAGAACAGACAAGTGCACATTTATTGGAAGAGGTTTTCTAAAATGGCTTTGCTGTATAACGAATGCTAGGCTTCAAGTGTTCTTTACACAGAAGTTTGCACTCACCTCAGGGTTGGTCCACTTGGTCTTGATCTTCTCAGCCATCTGTTGTGTACAGCCCAGCAGGTCATAACCCTGTCTGCTCTGCAGATACAGAAGAGAAACAAGCAGTAAACACAACACAGTAGGCCACTACACAAAAACAGCACATACACAGATATTCTTTCTGTGCAAGCCAAACAGTGACACAAACACCCAAATGGCTAATTATTTGCCCGCATTAAGCTTTCAATCATTTAGAGGAGCACCACTGACTTTACATTTTAGCTTATAACTCCACACAAAGACACACTTGTAAGACAACTGGTAATATTTTATTTGCGCAAGTAAAACATCACAATAGTTTTAGGTGAAAAATGAATCACAGACTACAGCCTCAATGTGATGCGCAGTGAAACTAAAGGTTTCTAAACATGAACACATCAATACAGGATGCAGGATTAAAGTTAGGGGAGGTTTAGACTAAACACTGTGGCCTTAGGCTATATGTCTGACCCTCTTTGTCTGTTATCAATCCATATGTGGCTGTGATTTAAAAGTAAGCCAGTGAAGTGTGCTGCTCTACTTTTGCTTTTCAGATATAGTGCCAAAGGGCAAAGATTACACTGCAGTTTTACATAGCTAAATTTTACTGACTTCGTTCAACCATTTTCAAATAACGCTCTGAGATTTTCTAAATCAGTTTATTTTACTGCTTGCAAATAAAAAAAACCTTGGCTGCTCATAACATTAATCCAAAACTAAGCTCTTGTTTCTGATCAGATCACACCCTTGTTAAATGCTCTTCTGTGTGACAGTGGAATGTGATCAGTGTGATGAACATCTGACCTGAAATGGAACTGTAATCTTCACAAACAAAAATCTTCATAACTGAACCCATATTTGATGGACTTTTTCTCAAATCCAACACATTAACATGTCTTATTGGACCAAGTGCAATGCTTCACTAAACAACTTGTGACTCACTGGACCTATTAAATACGCCTGAAGAAAAAAGGCCATCTGGGAAAATGTAGCAAGGCTAGAGCCATAATTGGTGCTGAGCCAATGTAGCATTGGCGTGTATTCATAAAGTTTCTTTTCTATTTCACAGCTTTTGCAGAAATTATTAAAGTGGCTGAAATAATTAATTTATTGATGAAGAAATGGGTGATCATGAGACATTATTTTTGAAATATAACACAGAGCCATGCTGAGTTAATTTATAGACTACAGGGCCTACTGTTACTGGCATACAAACTAAACAGGTGATGCTCTGAATACATTATTTTCTGCTATTGCTATAGTGCACAGCACAGAGATTAGGTACACTAAAATGAACACTGCCAGTCTGCCATATTTAAACCTCACAAGAGTGTGCAACTCACCTTCTGCCAAACGTAGGCTTCATGCAGAGTGATGATCTCATGCTCCCTGTGCTCACCCTGCACAGCACACACCACGCAGATGATCTTCTCATCAGGTTTGCAGTAGAGGGAGCCCTCCTGTCCATGCTCCTTGCAACGCAGTCTCTCTACTGTCACAGTGTCTCTCTTTCCAGGGTCTCCAACAGCCCCAGCCTCTGGCCCTGCTTCTGCACCCTCAGCTCCTTCACCCAGCCCAGCTTCTGGAGGTGGAATATTCTGGGCTCCTTCCCTTTCCTCAGGATCAGCACTCTCATAGCCATTAGCAATTGCCATTCCAAGTGGTGCCATCCCAAGGTTTGCATCCATTTCAGCTGCCATCTCTGCTACAGCCTCAACCTCAGCTGCATCTCCAACTCTGGAGTCCCTGTTTGTGCCTGGACCATTAGCCTGTGTCTCGTCATAATTATAGGGCATTAGCACGTGATGTGTGCTGCTGGCATGTCTATCAGCATGGACTGGGCAGAAGGCAAAGCTGCAGACGTGGCACACTTGTGTCGCTGGCTGGGCCTCATCAGGCTCACATGCATCACATGAACCGTCCATCTGCGGCAAGTCTTCTTGTTTCAGTTCATTGAAACTTACCTGAGGTTCACCTCTGGGCTCCATGGTGGCTGATAATAAAAATTCAGGGGATCAGATAAGCAAGCCTGATAGGACACAGAAAAGAGGACAGGTTAAAAATAGCTGTGACCTTCTGTAAACACCTCCACGTCCAAGATTCTCAGGACTAATCCCCTCTGATTTAATATTCCCACAGCAGATGTTGTCTACATGAAATGCCATCCAGAGCCACACTACAGAGCAACCAACACACACATAAAACCATCATTGTGCATATGCAATAAACAGGAAGACCCCATCTGCAGTCACTGAGCTGCCTTTGTGTGCAAACACACTCACTTTGTTTACTGACTCACAGACACAAAGTGCTGAGTGTGTAAGCCTGTACCCTCAGCATGACCAAACACTCTCCTGCTCTGCTTCTCAAACCTCCCTGAGATGTCGTCAGGCCTTGACCTTTTCATGTGTTGCCCCCTCCCTACACCTTTCAGTCCAACTCCGCAGGAGTGAAACGATATTACGATGCATGTCTGGCTGGTACAGGATTTTTTTTTTTTTTGAGCCTCCCCGGAGCCTTCCATTCTTGAGCTCTGTTTGTATACTCTCCTTCCCCACTGCTGACACAAACAACCCACAGAAAAAGTGCTGCAACGCAGAGAAAACTCCCCCTCGCTCCATGTCTTGCTAGTTCCCGCTGCCTCTTACTCACAATCACACAAACAGACATTTTCTCCCTCGTCCTCCGGGGCAAGTTCGCAGCAGTCTGCAGTGTGTACTTACTCGTCTGTCTTCCTCTCTCTCCCCCCGTGTTTTCTCTCTAGGGCTTGTTTTGAGCTAATGTGGAGTCAGTGGAAGAATTAATTTGACGGCTAACTTCCTTAGCACAGCCGTCGTGCTTTGAATTCTGCTGCCGAGCTGTCGGCTTTCACTTTACAGCTCAAAAAGGGGGCTGCAGCTCCAAACCGACAGCGTTTACTTCCTTATTTTCATCAGCTGCTGCTGCTGCTGCTGGCTGCCTTTTTTTTTTTCTTCTTCCTGCTTGTAGCCTCCTGCGCGTTTGGGAACCGCAGAGACACACAGAGGCGAGACGGAGAAAACTCGTCTGACAAGTAAAACCAAGAGAGAGAAACTCCAGCCACAGGCGGCTTCGAAGACTCTCACAGCTGCTAAAACAAATAAGTAACGTATGCAATTACGTCATGTATATTCAGGTTTTTAGTTAGCACTTATTAACGCTTTCTCTCACTTGCTTATTAACGTCCTGCGTACTACTTCCTTACTATTTGGATACTATTTGTGTCCAGTTTTCGTAGTGTAGTAAATGGTAATGGACTGGTACTTATATAGCGCTTTTCTACTCTGAGCGCTCAAAGCGCTGTTTACTACAAGCCTCGTTCACCCATTCACACACACATTAACACAGGCCTTTTATTCTATGCCTTAAGCGCATTTTAACTATCACGCACACATTCACACTCCGATGGGAGCAATTTGGGGTTCCGTGTCTTGCCCAAGGACGCTACGGCATGTAGACTGGAAAGGGGGATCTGCCAAAACCCGTGACAGCCAGTGACTACGTGACGACGGTGATCCACATTGCCGTGACAATTATACTATTACACGTGACAACGTTTATAACGAGAGGGCAATATCAAAATCACTCCCTGTGTCGCGGGCAATCTCATGCGCATCATGGGAGATACGTGACGTGTTGCTTACTTTAAGTAGGATCTTTTGGAGCTGCTTTAAATTTCGTGGCTTGGAAAGTAATTTGTTGTTGTCAGGAATGGACTTATTTTCCATTGTCAGTTCCTTTTTATATACAACATGTGGATCTTCTGTCTTCGTTTTTTGAAGCCAGCTGTCTAAGGAACTTGGCTTTGTCTGCAGGAAAACCTTTCAGACTTGCTATTTCCGTGCGCAAATAATTTTGACACTTCTTCATCGCCAATGTCCTGAATTACAAATGGACCACTGGGATTTTCAGGTTCATGGTAGACAAACTTCACAAACTCTTTAGATGCTCCTCCAGCTTCGGTGGTGACATAGAAATATTTTTTCTTTATTCTTGGATTACTTCTTGGAAGCCCAACTGTGCCTTGATTTATCCACCTATGACCATCAGAACGCCAGTCCTGACTTTTTGCACTAATACAATCAAAGATGTGACGACCACTTTTATTTCAACATGACCACTTTTTTTCAACATGTATGATGACATACGTAACGTGGCTATAATACATTGCGCTTTGAAAATTGATCGTAACAGCGGGGCGATGGACAGTACAACAATCAAAGACGTGACGACCACATTAACTGCCCGTGATGACCCGTGAATGCATCCTATTTTAGTCACGGTCGTCACTTGTGTCACGGGTTTTAGTAAGTCCCCTGGAAAGGTCAGGGATCGAATCGCCAACCTTCGTGTTGAAAGACGACCCACTCTGCCTCCTGAGCCACAGCTGCCCCCAGTGGCTGTGTACACTGGCGATGTACACTGTGCGGGAAGAGTTGCATTTCATCAAGCCATCTGAAGAGGCACAGCACCGTCCATGCACAGGAAAAACCCTCAGGCTGCGGACAGTCCTTCAGCCAAATGTATAGCGCTCGGAGACACCGGTAACAGTCCCAGTGTGGCCTGTAGACTGACTGCTGGAGCAGCATCTGTCACTGATCTGCAGTCAGTTTAGACTCTGAATGGGGAATCATTGTGAGATGGTGTGGAAATTCATGCATCTAGTGTTAGCTTGGCCGCCGATGCGTAGTGGTTTACACATTTGCCTTACAAGCAAAAAGTCCCTGGTTCTTTAACAGGTGGGGACACAAGCCCCTCTCACCATGGAGGTTTGGGTCAGGAAGGGCATCCGGTGTAAAACCTTCGCCAAATTACCCATGCGGATTAATCCACTGTGGCGACCCCTTTGGGGAAAATACAAAAGGGGAAACTGAAGGTGCATTTTGTTTTCATTTTTCGCTTCATTGCCACTAAACAACCTCTCTTGCATTGCAAATACACCAAACCCTCACGACCTTGTAACACTCTTCTTTTTCTTATTCTTTTTTAAAACAAGTTCATCTTTTAGGTGGTCAGAAAACAAGCAAGCAAACAAACATAACTTAAACTGACTTAAGGTAGTGAATTTAAAATTTCAAATACTTGCAAAAACTGTTTAATTAAAATACTACTTTGTGATATAAAGTATATCTACATGCTATTGGGCCCCACCTCTTAGTCACAATTCAGGTATTTCTTTCAGTCCCCTTGCCACAGGTGTATAAAATCAAGCACCTTGTCATGCAGTCTGCCTTTACAAAATTTTTTTTAAAGAATGCGCTCACTGAATTCAAACGTGGTATTGTACTAGGATGTTGCAACAAGTCAGATGGTGAAATTTCTTACCTCCCAAACATTCCACGATCAACTTTAAGTGGTATTATTGTATTGTGGAAATGTGTAGGATACAAAGCAACTCAGATACGAAGTGGCAGACAATGTAAAGTTAGAGAGTGGGGTTGCCTAATGCTGAGGTGCATAGTGTGTAAAAGTCTCAGATGCTCTGCTGATTCAGTAACTACAGAGTCCCAAGCTGCTTTGGCATTAACATCAGTATAAAAACTGTATGCTGGGAGCTGTGTGGTAGTGGTTTTCATGGATGAGCAGTTGCATGTAAGCCTGACATCACCAAGAACAATGCCAAGCATCAGCTGGAATGGTGCAATGCATGCCCCCACTTGAGTCTGGAGCAGTGAAAACGTGTTCTGTGGAGTGACAAATTATGCTTCTCTGTCTGGCAGTCTGATGGATGAGTCTGGGTTTTGTGAATGCCAGGAGAACATTACCTGCCTGACTTCATTGTGCCAAATGTAAAGTTTGGTGGAGGAAGAATAGTGGGATTGGTTTTCTGAGATTGGCCTGGGCCCCTTAACTTAGATTGAAGGGGAAATCTTTATGTGTCACCTTGAAAAGACATTTTGGACAAACAGTTTGGAGAAGGCCCTTTTCTGTTCCAGCATGACTGTGCCCAAGTGCACAAAGCAAGGACTATAAAGGCATGGTTGGATGAGTTTGGTGTGGCGGAACTTGACTGGATTGCCCAGAGCACTGAGCTCACCTTACTGAACACCTTTGGGATGAACTACAACTGAAATTCCAAACCAGGCCCTTGCAGCTAACATCAGTGTCTGACCTCATAAATGCTCTTTGGGATGAATGGGCAAAAATTCCCACAGACACACTCCAAAATCTTGTGAAGAGCCTTCCCAAAAGAGTGAAAGCTGTTAGAGCTGCAAAGGAGGATCAACTCTTTAGTAATGCCTATAGGTTTAGAGTGGGATGTAGCTGATCTAATACTGTTGTCCATATATTGTAGTTGTATAATTACATCCATTTTTTGCAATAGGTGCAAACTATTATTTACAGTATGAAATAAAATAATATGACCTTTATCCCAGAGCAATAGTTTTGGAATAGAGACTTGAATGTGCATTGAGTCTGTTCACCTTCAGATTCAATTTGGACTTTAAGGTCGTGAAAGCTAACCCTACGGTTAATGTGTTTAGTTGCCATCCTTTGCGATAGCCCAAACTAGGGCTTGAAGATGAGAAGAAAGTCCTAGGATTAGCAAAAATGAGCCAAAAGAATGTGTGCTTCCAGTGTGCAGTTAAAGGCCAGTAATGCATGCATTTGTACAGAATTACAGTAAAGTGAGTGGCAGCTATAAACCCAAATGTATTCATTATACGAACACAGGCAAAGGTTCAGCTGGAAGAGTAGACAAATTGTGAGTTTCGGCACTGCTGTTAATGGGGAGTTTCTAATTATGATGTCTGCTTTCCCCTTCTGTTCATGTCCTTACCCTCCATAAAGCGGCACTGAGAGACAATGGAGTAGGATTAGAGGTCTGGAGAGAGACATGGAGATGAGGCAAAACAAGCTGTTCTCTGTAGAGAAAGCTAAAAGGCTATTGAGCTAGGCTTCACACAAACGATATCTGCCGAATAATTGTTGACTGTTAGTCTGATTTGAATGGCATGTCATAAATAACCATAAACCATATTCTAAAAAAGCCTCCAGCACCCACTCAATATGGATGCTGCTGCTGTTTTTGCCAAAGTTTTTGAGCTGTTTTGAAGAGGAGAGCTCTCCTACCATCTATCTTGCCACCAGAAAAGATTTTTCATAAGAGTATAAACAGAAAGGATGACCCAATGAAAACATATTTAACTGGCGAACTCATACTTGCCTGTTCAAAAGAATTGCTTAAACCATCATGGCACAATGATTGAAAGTGAAACTGTTACAGAGGGCATTTAATCATCATCAGGATTAGAGTTGTAGAGACTGTGAGCCCAGATATCTTTGCCACATACATCACAGTAAAATCCCTTTCAGCTTTTGTCTTATGTGACTGAGCCACACTACATGGTCAGTGTGAAGTTTAATGGCAAAATTGCTTTTTGCTGCACGGCAAAGGCAGCATCAGCTTGCATTCTGCATTAAACTGAGAACAATTAAAAGGCTCATTGGCTTGCAGTTCATTAGAATAAGCACTCAATATAAATACAGTGCATCTACTGGTAGAGAGATCCATTTTTCCCTCCACCCAGGAACTGTAGGGAAGCAAAATGTGACATGCAATGGAGCTAAATTTGTTTACTTAAATTGGGTTTCTGCAGCTCACAAAAGCCTGCACATGGAAGCTGGAAACACAAAGAGCATCAAGCTCTCAGAAATGCCAGCCAAGAGTGAAGGAGGGAGCTTTGGCAGACAGGCAGAGCAGACAGAAAACACTTTCCTAATGCCACAGTTTTAACATTGTTTTATTGGCACGAGGTCAGCTGTGGGTCTTAAGATTAAATGTCCTTCAGTGCAACAGCACCGGTCTGTCAGAGGAGGAACTCTTGAAATGAGTTAGCATCACTCAACTCCCCCCCCCTCCCTCACACAAACACGCACACACCACACACACACACTAGCCCACCCCTTATCCACTAATATTTCATTCTGTCACTCTGCTCCTCATTTGCCCTCTGGATCATTCTCTGGATGCTCCTGACTTTTCCACAACTCTTTCAGCCTGCCATTCGTGGCAAACATAAAACAGAATCAATAAGCTGTTTTTGAGGTTGTCTGTTCATTCCTGTAACCTGTCTTATAAAGCAAGATAGCTAAACGTTCATGAATAAAACCTTTAACCCTTTCAAAGTTGATCTGGAACGTGGACTGAAGTGAAAAGAGATGCACTGGGTTTTCATTTTACTCTGATGCAGTTATTCAGCTTAATTATTACTGCAACTTTATGAAATATGCCTTTTGCTGAACTCAGTAATGTTTATTCTCTCTCTCTGTCTCTCTCTTTGTGTGTGCGTGTGTGTGTGTGTGTGTATGTGCATGTATATGTGTTGGTGAATATGTGCATCCATCATGCCAATCTCCCGTTCCACCACATCCCAAAAGTGATCTGTTGGATTGAGGTCTAGTAGCTGTGTTATCCATTTGAGTACAGTGAATTCATTGTCATGTTCAATAAACCAATTTGAGATGATGTGTGCTTCGTGACATGGAGTGTTATCCTGCTGGAAGTAGCCATCAGAAGATGGGTACAATGTGGTCATAAAGGGATGGACATGATCAGCAACAGTACTCATATAGTCTGTGAGATTTAAATGATGCTCAGTTGGTACACAGGGGTCAAAGTATGCCAAGAAAATATCCCCCACAACATTGCACCACAACTATCACCACCAGACTGAATCACTGATACAAAGCATAATGGATCCATGCTTTCATGTTGTTTAGGCCAAGTCTGATCATGCCAGCCAAATGTAAGAAGAAATCGAGGCTCACTGGAGCAGCAAATGTTTTTCCAATATTCTGTTGTCCAGTTTAGTTGAGTCCATATGAATTGTAGCCTCAGTTTCCTGTTCTTTGCTGACAGGGGTGGCACCCAGGGTGATCTCCTGCTGCTGTAGCCAATCTGCTTCAAGGCTGAATGTGTTGTATTCTCAGAGATGGTGTTGCCTTCCCATCAGCTCGAAGCAGTCTGGACATTTTCCTCTGACCTCCGGCATCAACAAGACAATTTTCGCCCAGAGAACTGCTCCTCAATGCATATTTTCTCTTTTCCCAACCATTCTCGTGAACCCTAGAGATGGCTGTGCAGGAAAATCCCTGTTGATCAGCAGTTTCTGAAAAGCTCAGACCAGCCCATCTGGCACCAGCAACCATGCCATGTTCAGAGTCACCTAAACCATCTTTCTTCCCCATTCTGATGTGCTGTATGAACTTCAGTAGGTCATCTTGATCATACATGTCATTGCTGCCATGTGATTGGCTGATTAAATATTTGCATTAACAAGCAGTTGAATAAGGATACCAAATGGTCATGAGTGTACGTATGTATGAAGGGCTGAGAAAATAGACAGCATTTCTCAAAAGTTTTGTCACTCTTATGTTGTGCAGTGAGGAGCTTACAATAATTGCCCATGAATACACAAAATCCTCAGTTTCAGCATTCAACTTGTTAATATGCTTCAGTTTAAAGGAAACTACATTATCTCAATACTGTCATTGCATATACTATAAATACCATATTTTTTAAAGCTAGTCAACACAGGATCAAAACAGCAACATCCAAAATTGATTGAGGTGAATACACCAGCCCTACAATAAATCCTACATTTATGCAGGCTCTAATGTTCAGTTTTTGTTAGACTGTTTTTAGATAGGTATTTTGTAACTTAACAATTAATTTTGATGTTTTTGGTCAGACTGTTGTATTGGTTGCTTTTAGAGAGTGTTCCGAGATATAATAGATAGTCTACCCACCTTCTAAAATTTAATTTCAAGAGGACAGAGAAAAACACATTTTGAACAGTCCCTCAAGAAAACAGAAATATTTTAGTTAGTTAGGCTTAGGAGAATGCCAGCACTTCAGCCAGCTGAATGCAAGTGAACTTTAAAAATATAACATTACAAGCATGAGCTCTTTCATGACTATATTCTCAAAATACAAAATGAAGTCTGCAGCCCCACATCAATATGTAATTTATTCAGTAATCCCGCAGTATTGCCTTCTGTTTGGTTAAGTTTATTTTCAAGATTAGTTCTACTAGATGCAAATGGAGAGAGTGACTGGATTATTGTAAATTAACAACGGGAACAAAAAACACTACTTGTAACCAATGATGCATTAGTAATATTTATTATTTTGTGCTCAGATAAAAGAAAAAGAACATTATAGATTTTCTATAATTCATGAAGCCTTACAAAAAAATCCATGAGAAAATTATTTTGCAATCATCTAAGTAGGCAAACATTCTTATTTTTTTATTGCCTTTTTATCCAGTGTCGACACAGAGCAGATGAACTAGTAAAGCACTTCATTGCCTGGCTCTTATCAGCTTCTTACACACACTCTATGACTAAAGTTACTGTCTTATACCACTAGTCATAGAGCAGTGATGTGCAACCAGGTCTGCTTTTGCTCTGGATGGTGACTGTAATAACACTGTACAGGATCAAACATCCAGCTCAGCTAATACGGTGACACTGAATTCTCACTGCACAGTTTAGTGCGTGGAAGCAATGAAGTTTAGCGTTGTATTCCTAAAGCAATTTGAATTGTATCATACTTCACTGGTCCTTTCATTTATTGGTTATGTGTGGGAATTTCAGAAAGTATAGATGGATTTGTTTTGTTTAATTAGTTTTGATTATATAGCATTTTGAGCAACAGTTGGGATCTCTAACAAGCCCAGCAACAAGATAAACCTGCACACGGTTATGCTCTTTTTATTAGAATGACATAATGGAAATGTGTAATACAGCTGCAGTTGTATATGGAATACATGCATGCATTTTGTGACTGATCCAGTCTCTTTCTTTGTACTTTGATAGAATTGCTTCTTTTATCATCTCTCAAGAAATAAATGAGTCTAAAATCCAATGCACACTTTAATTTGTCCAAGTTAAATTAATTTAATAAATGAGAAAATAAGGTGGACAGAGGAACAATAAATTACACTCATCAAGAAGCATGCAAGCAAGCAAGAAAGAAAAAGAATGAAAGAAAGGTAATGATAATTTTAATTAACTGGGTAATTTAGGGATGCCTGTTTACTCCAAATTTTGGCCTTGATTAAAACAGTATATTACTTTACAGAGTCTGTCTTTGGGATAGGTCTTATTTCACATTTTGTAACTGCTCCCTAATTGTAAAAATTAATCATTCCATGTTCAAAATTTGCTCATTTGTTCTTTAGGTATGAACTTTTTGTGTATTTTGCAATATGTCCAGATCTTAGCCGATTTCATCATGACTGTCACTTGTAAAGCATTGAATAGATACATGCTTGTCAGGTTGCTTTATCATTACAAATAAATGAACACACTAAATATTTTCTGGTTTTACAGGTTATTTTAAATGAAGTATATAATATAATTGTTATGAACCACCACTCAATAAAGAATTAAAATTCCAAACAAAAATTAAATATGTCCGTATGTTTCCATTTTTCTTCTGCATCCTCTCCAGCAGCTGGTCCACACTAGTATGTCTGCTGTATTCCCAAAGAACTGAGCCCTTGTACATTTCCATTTGTGTGGTCAGCATAATTGTTCCACTGCAAGAGTCTGACCTCACATTACTATACATTTATTTTATGTGGCAGAGGTATCTAGGACCTCATAATAACCTATTTTATCTGAATTTTCTCCATAATACATTCGTAGAAATCATCATTGTGTCACCATAATACAACTGTAATGCTTATAGGTGAACTATGTATCACCATGTGATGAAGAAAGTTTACACAGTACTGCATAGAGTCCTGTGGAAAGCTAAGTACACCCTCACTGCTTCCATAGAAATTAAGAGGGTAAGTAACAGCCAGGTGTTGCTGATTAAATAACATTGATGGTGTTCTGAAGCATTCAGGTGTGACCCCAAGGTCAGACTGTGCAATGCTCAGAGAAACTTCCAGAATCTCAAGAGCTACATCTCAAACTCTACAGGCCTCAGTGAGCTTGTGAAATGTTATAGTTCATAACAGTACAATTAAATAAAGACTGAAAATGTCTGGCTTGTTTGGAAAGGTTGTAGGGGAAAGCCTCTTGGGTCACTCAGTCAAGCAATAGGACAATGACCCCAAGCACAGCAGCAAATCAACAGAAGAATGGCTGAAAAAGAAAAGAATCAAGGTGTTGCCATGGCCCAGATAAAGTCAAGATCTCAACCTGATTGAAATGCTGTGGTGGGACATTAAAATTGATGTGCACTGGCGAATACCCGCAAACCTCAATGAACTGAAGCAACACTGCAAAGAAAAGCAGGCCAACATTCCTCTACAATGATGTGACAGAAGGATAAAGTCATACAGAAAATGGCTGCTTCAAGTCATTGCTGCTAAAGGTGGTCCTACAAGCTTCATCATGGGGTGTAAATAGTTGTTCACAGGACTGGAAAACTTTCTTTTCCATTTAACTCTAGGTCATTATTTATCGTGGAAATATATATTTGATGATAGAGATTGGTATTGGACCCTTCTATGCCCCAGAGAAGCTTCAAAGAAAAACTTAATCTGCAAGCCTGATATGGTGATTTGTGTACAGACTGTTATCTTATAGGAGGAGACCGTTAGGTTTATATTTAGGTTTATACTATTACGTTTATACCAAAAAGAGGGATTTCGGTAATGGACTGTGAGAACAGAACTTGTACTAAGAAAAGTTTCTTGTCAAGGAATCAAGACAAGTATGAATATTCAGTGGAGCAGTCTGGGTACTGAAGATTGGGACAAGTGACAAATTAAAAGAAAAAAAAAAAACATGTAAAGCATCTGCCAGAACAGCTTGAATGCACCTTAAAGCTGCAAGTCTCTGAAACTCAATTTTTCAAAAGAATATTCCATCATCCAGTGTTTTGATAGAAATCTAGAGTGAAATCTCCTGAAGGTGTAGCTCGGTTAGAAACTGGTCACTGCAAAGACCAAATAATATGATTCACAATCACCTTTTTACCCTAAAGATAGGTGTATTGTCAAGGGACATCCCATCCTATCTATCCCATCATTATAAAAATGTTAGAAATGTTGCACAAGCAAATAAATTGCCTCACTCAAGTTATATAAAGTCGTGTCTGGGAGAAATTCTGGGGGTTATTTTCAATGCATCATAGTGTGTGATTTGGTCTTCGCCACCAGCTGCCTCAAAAATAGCACAAATAGAACTTACCTTGTGGAGGCAGGCACTCATCTGCAGTGGTACTATGAAGAACCAAAATTCACATCACGTGAAATGTTGCTTTATGTATTTTTTACAAGCTACTACTAATAATACTAATGATAATAAAAATAGTTTGTTAGTTACTAATTGTTAGTGGGCTTATCTGGTTAAGATCACTCAGTTTCTTCTTTCACACCAAAAAGGAAGAAAACAACATGTCATACACAATGGGTGGTTTGTCTGAGACTGAGGTTGTTATGTCTTGGCTTTACTCACGACATGCTCATTTTCTTGCTACATCTGTGCTTTATCAATGGCAAACAAGTGTGTACTTGCCACTGAGTCACACTCTGCAAAGTAGAGAGCACACTGCTTGAATTATTTCCACTTTGATTACTTTCCAAACTTTGAAACTTCTGAACAAGTTGTGTGACAATAAATATTGCTGCAAACTAAAATTAATATCAGATTAAGTAGCTTGTATGCAGGAAGGTTCAAATAAGCAATCATACAGTGCTAAGATTAATGACTCTGTTCAATAGTCCGGCATGCTTGGCCACAGCTGGAATAGTGTCTGCCATGACATCATAGCTGAGGACACAGAGCAGATCATTGGTGCTATATAACAATGACATTCAGTGTTTTCCTCTCAGCAGGCCCCTAAATGTGGGCGCCAGCTCACAATGCTCCTCTGTGCCCCCTGAAGTATGGCATCCTGGCATTGCTGTGGCTCTGGAACGCTCTCAGGATGAATAACAGTGCCAAAAGCCTTCGAACCTTCCAAATCCTCGGATGGTGTCCTCTGGGGCTCACGCTCGATTGTCTGGGACTCAGCTTACAAAAACACTGAAAAAGAGACAGCTCTAAGGTAAGTATGTTTAGTGAGATAGGCAAAGCATGTGACAAAAAGAAAGAAACGCCTCCAAATAGTTAACAAGTGTCCTGTTCTAACAAGCAAAAATACTCTAATTGGCAGCCAAACCAATCAGGTACTCGTGATTGTGCTGATAATGATTTAAGGGCTTTTCACACACATGTAGTTTGGAAAAGGAATAGAAAATGTATTTCCCAAAGAAACATGGCAAAAAAAAAGCTTTTAAAGTAAAGTGATTCACATCACACATCTCATTATCATTTCATTTTGACGCTGGTGTTGTAAGTCATTTCATTTTGTGCCCTCTGATCAGATTCTAGCATTCATCCCGAAGTACAGTAATGCTGCACCCGCCAGACAAAAGGTGGCAACGTAAACCTTATTTTGTTTTCTGACAGAGAGGAGAATTCAAGGATAAGGACTGAGGTAATTACAGATTTAAACACAAAAGAGAGTTGCTCAAACAACTATGCCTGAGGCCAGTGAAATGAAGAACTGGCTTCTGTGTGTGTGTGTGTGTGTGTGTGTGTGTGTGTGTGCGCGCGTGCGTGTGTGTGTGTATGTGTGTGTGTGTGCGCGCGCGCGTGTGTGTGT
>VUQH01031907.1:0-11947 GCA_015106775.1 Etroplus canarensis
GACCGACCCTGACCGGCCATCAGAGCCAATGACGGAGTATTGATCAAGGCTCCGTCGCCATAGAGACGGCCATTTGGGAGGACAGGCGATGGGGCGCGTGTGTCAAAGTGGGAAGACTTACTTCAAGGTGGCTCATCAGATCGTTTTGTGTGTGTGTGTGTGTGTGTGTGTGTGTGTGTGTGTGTGTGTGTGTGTGTGTGTGTGTGTGTGTGTAATATGCAGGTCACTGGCCACAGAAGAGGGTGAATCTGGCTGGACTTGATTGAAACTGGCGGTTAATTCCAGGGCTTCCCACCAAGATTAGAAGAGAGATAGTGACAGAGAGACAAAGGAAGAGAGGAAGAGAGAGAGAGGAAGGCAGGGTAAAGGTTAGAACAGACGAGTTGGGACCAAATGAATTGGCAATAGCGTGTCTGTCTCTGGCTGTTCACCGGGGAACAAAAAATTGTGTATGAGTGTGTGATGCTGTATGAAGGAGGGAGGAGGGGCAAGTACGAAGAGTGAAGAAAAAAACACAAGAAGGAAGAATAAAAAAAAAACTCGCCATGTATGTTAATTTAAAAAAATAAAAATTGCATTCATATAATTTACACAAATCAACACAGAGACAGTATGCCTCGCATATCCTGCACGATTCTGTCCGAGACAAAAAGCTGTTCAGGGTTTCCACATGTCTCAGAAATCCTAGAGTTTCTTTCAGTCCTACAAAGTCCTGGATATTGAGAGAAGCTGAATCAGTGATGTTTTAAATGCACCAAGATTCATGCCAGGTCCTTACAGAAACTGTCAGCGCTGGAAAGAAGAAGTCATTGCAGGAGCGCCAAAAAGCGCAGTTTTAACCTCAAAAAGCCACTTGAGATTTGGCTCTAATAGCAAGTCAATCCTGTAGTCACTGGTTTACTAAACATTTATGTATGCTTGCGTGTTAAATCAATGTTGTAGGTAAGTTGTAGCTGCAGGGGGTGGCTGTGAGGTGGCTGTGAGGTGGCTTTGGCCCAGGAGGTACAGTAGGTTGTGCTCTAACTGGGAGGTTGGTGGTTAAAGGAGTGTCCTTGGCTGTGGTGCTGGACCCCTAATCGCTCCTGATGCATCCACTGGAGTGTGAATGTGTGCTTGATAGTTAAATGCGCTTAAAGTCATAAAGCACTGTGTGAATGGGTGACTGAGGCTTGTACTAATAAGCGCTATATAAATACCAGTCCATTTATTAAACCTGTATAAATACCGACATCATGACCTCTCCAGAAATGTAACTACACATTGTGCCAACGCAGACTGCAACTGCTGTGCTTGGTTAGCTCAGTACTATCGTTCCCTTCTACATTTACGGCTGCCTCTTCACTGCATTTGAAAAAAAAAAATCCACTGCTCTCTTTTTGCCGTAGCAGTTCTTTCATTATGAGTGTCTGCTGTTCAGCATTTGTCAGTTCCAACATTTCTGACGTTGTAGTCGCCATTGTCTGATGTAAACACAGGGAGTACAGATAGGAAGCAATGGAAGAAGTAGAAAAGAAACTCGGCAGTGGTACAGGCACCCCACCACCAACTACTGTCTTGGCATCAAATTGCTGGGTATTGCAGGCTCACCACGCAGAGGCATAAATGCTGGTAATGGTGTCGCCTCTACATCTATGTAGATCAGCGGCTCTCAAACATTTTTTGGCACTTCAAAATGAATAATGTGGTTTATAGTTCATGAAGTCCTTTTTTTTTTCACACTAGTAAAACTCACCCCAGTGGTTGTTAGGTCCACATTTTCAACGCTTTTGCGCTGGCTTTATTTTTCAGCATGCCAGCTTAAAATTTAGGGTTATGGCCTCTCTGACTGACAGAAAAGTGGAGTGACACAGGAAGCTGCAGATGGTCACTGTCTGCTAAACTTCACCTTTGTTAGTGCACTGCACCCATACAGTTTATGGATATAGCTTGCTAACCATGAGGTATGTTTCAACTGCTTTGTCGAGTTGTCAGTTTATTTATAGCACATTTAAACACACAGGCATTGACCAAAGTGCTGTGTAGCAAATAAGAAAATTATCAAAAAATAATTAAAGAACAATAAAATAATTTATTAACACAAATTTTACTAATAAAAGTAATAAAGTTAAAACAAAAAAAATATATACATATATATATATATATACATATATATATATATATATATACACACACACGGGAAAAGGCACAGTGAAATTAAAGCTGAAGTCGAAAAGGGAGGTGAATCCAGAGTTTTGGAGCAGCCGCTGAAAATGCTCAGTTGGCTGTAAGAGTCAACATAAATTTTGGATTTACTAAAACCTGTGTGAGCAGCATGGGACGTGAAATTTTAAAAGATCTGACTGATAACCTGGAGCAAGCTCATGCAGGCACTTATATGTGAGCAACAAGAATATTAAAATCGATCCCAAACTTCATAGGAAGCCAGTATAATGATTTGAGAATCGGCGAAATATGATCACGCCTCTGTGTACCAGTCAGGAGGCTGGCAGCAGCATTGTGAAACAACTGTAAATGTGATATTTGTGTTTTGCTCAGTCCGACATGTAGTGAACTGCAGGCATCGAGTCTGGGTGTAAAAGAAGCACAAATGACCTTCCAAAGATCATTAAAAGAGATAAAAGTGTTTAATTTTAGCTAAAACTTGTAATAGAAAAAGTGGGCTTTTATGACTGATTTGATCTGTGGGTCAAATGTAACCCTTTCATGCATGAATTATAGCATCTTTAGTCAAGAACTGTGTTGGCTGATATGTCACCATAGCAACAAAACAAATCCATATAAAATAAAATGGCTTTTGAGTAGTTGTCCACTGTAGCCACCATGCATGAAAGGGTTAAGAAAAGACTCAAAAATAACACCTAGAGTATTTAATTGAGGGTTAAAATTTGATTTTAGGGACCCAAAGTGTGAAGGAGTAATGGGTAGTGTAGCTTCCTGATAGTGAGTGGGATAAATGAATAAAATTTCAGTTTTATTTTCATTAAGGGTAAGGGAATTTTGTGAGAACCAAGTTTTAACATCAGCTAAACAACTGTTTAAGGAGCTCACAGAGGAGTTGGTGTCTGGTTTAAGAGGCAAGAAGGTCTGGGTATCGTCAGTGATGATGTTGCAGCATATAGAATGAACTGGACCCAAAATAGAACATTGAAGTACACCACAGGTCGAGGAACTGCTGGCCATACTGAAAGAAAAAGACCTGTTATCAGATAAGACCTGAAGTGGTTCAGGGCATTTTGCAAGACTTAAGAACAAAATCTCATGCTCCACTGTATTGAATGCAGCAGTGAGATCCAATGAAACACGGACAGCAGAATCGCCAGCATTGACAATACATAAAAAGTCATAAAACTCTTAAAAGAGCATATAAATATGATCATACCCAGCTTCAAAAAACAAATCAAGATTTTGATGGCCACAAAACTAAAATGGAATATTGAAAACGCAGAGTTCATTAACCAATGAGTCATGTGACTGGCTACATGCAGCTTTTATATACAGTCTATGCATGCACTTCCTGAATATGTATTTTAAGTCAAAAATCAAAGAACAAAAATCATTGTTTAAACACTAATCCAAGAAATAAAATTGAACTGATGCCATAAATGCTAACATAAGGTAACACATTTTTCTTTTAAATCCCTAAATCATTTGTTTCTTTGCCACTTTAAAGATTAGAATTTCCCTAGGTAGGACTAACTGGGGAAAAATATTGATAATGCCAAGCTGTGTGGCACATTCTCGATTTTTTAAATCAACTTTCGGTCAGCTTCTTTATACAGGAATTTAGTGCATGATTCCCTACAGATATGCCTGCTATGTGTAATTGAAAGCTTTTTTTGGACAGTCTGCAATGATGACAAAGCTGGCAATGTTTTTGCTTATCTACTATATAAATCATAGCTCTAAATCTGACAATTTACCCAAATGAGAGCAAGTCTTGTCTTAGTCTTGTGCAATCTGATGTGCAATGAAACTGCCAGATTTCTGCAGAAAACATTTGGCTCTCGTCAGCTGGTTTGTCTCAGGGTAAAACACGGGTCATGAAATAACTAGGTATTCCTAATTGCAGGTAACTATGGCAACAGTAAACAGCATATGCTTGATTTATCAGCTAAATTTTGCTGCTGAAGAGACTAACCCTGACAAAGAGTTAACAATCAAACTGCAAATCATATGTAATATGTGCACGATAATACCCTATGATGAGCGAGAGGGGTTTTTCATTTACTTGCTTCTTTTTTATGTTGTCTTATACTGATGAGTTATATTTATCTTCTGTGCGGCGTCTCTGTGTGGAGGACTGTAGGAGTAAAGAATAGCATTTGTAGTTTTACTGAGGTAGTGATTTATCTGTGCTTACATAGTGATGTGTCATATTCACAATGCTCACAGTACTTTAGTTTCTTGAAAGTTATGTCTTGATTTTTAAAAGAAACAAGATAATGTGACCACATACAGAACAGGAACGTATATCCCCTCTGGCTGCTTACAGCTGTTAACAGCGGAACGAAGCTCCTGCAACGCCCGGGCACAGAGGTTGCACAAAATCTATGTGTATGTGCAAGTGTGTGTGTGTGTGTGTGTGTGTGTGTGTGTGCGTGCGCACTCTGAAGATGCATTGTCCATTTATTCTCAGCTAATATCCCGGTGCAGACTCGATCAATATGCACTATTATCTCCCCGAAGACAATGCATCCAGTGTATGGGTGCCATTGCTAGGTGCGTGTGTATGTGAGAGAGCAGGTAATTGTGTCCATAGAGACCTCACTTGCATATTTTAAAGCACCTAAAAGGAAATAGTTCTCCAGTGGTGGCAGGTGTCTACAGGTATGATTATGAGCATAGATGTGAGGCTCGCTAAGCTCAAGGTTCGAGTGGAAACCTCGGGAGACCTGTGAACAGGCCATGGGGTTGTAATGATAGACTACCTCTGTCGCCCACCCCCCGCAAGCAGACAGAGCCAGACTGGTGACCTGTCCAGGATGTGCCCTACCATCTCGCCCAGTGACAGCTGGCATAGGTATGATATGTGGCTGCTCCGTCAGCTGCGATGCCAAATCATGCGCATAACATTTCTTCGCAGGTGCCCTTCATAGCAAAGCTTTCTGACTGCAGAATGTCCAAGACAGCAGCCCTGGTGCATAGCTGCAATCCAACAAGGTGAAAGAGGAAGCTGCGAAAGTCATTTTTATGCAGAATTCTGATGCAGATAATGAGCATGTGTGCATGTACAGGAATATTTCCTGGATTCTTTGCGAGGCTCCTGCCACTCCGGATGTGTTTAATTTATTCTTTTATTTAGCTAGCTGTAGTTTTCTACAGCGGGGTCCTGTAGGATAAAGGAAAGTTGGACTGCGACAGGTTTCGGATCGTCCCCACTTACACAGTGTCATCCCTACTGTCACAGGAGCAAGCCCTGAAAATGAGAGTCATTTCTGATTTGATGGCTGTTTGGGCTGTAGACTGTTTCAAAAAAACGGTGAAAAAAGTCAAAGGGGCGGAGAGGGGGGTACATTTTTATTTCCACTGCGGACAAAAATAATATATCAAGGGCACGGAAATGGATACTACCATCCCTTACCCCCTGGCAAATTGCACCCCGCCTAAAATCACGATTTCATATTTGCATATATGCATGCAACATGCAGCTCTAATCTCACCAAATGTCAGCTCCCACTGCAGTAATGGAAACTTCCCTTAGCTTCAGCCTGAACCTACTTAACCTTCATACGTTAGGTAAGTGTTGGAAAATATTGCAGCAGCTGTTTTGGTGCTGACGGCTGTATTGTAAAGATCGGATGGGGTCCTCGGCTCTTGGCAAAGTCACATCAAACATGAAAGCTGCATATCCTTTTTAAGGAAGTCTAAATTCTGACAATATATCAGCAAGGGCATATCGAGCAAATGAATAACACAAACAAGTTATGCCATCTTTTTGCATGCTCCGTGTCATGTCTGCATGTGTTGGCTTGCTTTTTGCTAAGTCTTCCCATCATCCTCCCTGATCTGGGTTGTGAAAAATTAATGCGTCTTCCAAGCAAAGAGCTGCGAATGATTAAACATTCACATTCCCACTCTGAAAATGGAAGCTGAAGTGGTCTCTGTTTCTGTGAGTGTGTGCGCTGTCTGTCCTAAGAGGTCAAACTCAATGCTAAACTGCCTGTCTCTCCCTTTCCGCATTGGACTGTGACTTTTTTCTCAGATGACGCTCACTGTAAATGAGTATGTGTGAATGAAGAAACAAAAAGCCAGAGCAGGAAAAGAGGGAAGAAAGGGAGAAAGGGAACTGGAGAGATGGGGAGTGATTTAAAAAGAGAGGCAAAAGAGCTCCCTTGAACTGTGGACAGTGGACAAGGAAAATGAAAACTCACATGTGCTGAAGTCACACGAACATGTTGAATTCACACAGCAGATATATTCATATGCTTAGCAGCTGAGACAGATTTGTTAGCTGCACGTTCATGATGCCAAGCATCTCAAAGTTGCTATGTTGGATTAAGATCTGGTGTCTGTGGAGGCCATTTGTGTGAACAGTGAACTCTTTGATGCTCTATTGGCCCGAGTGTGCCAAGAACATATCCCCTACAGCATTACACCACCAGCAGCCTGATCTGTTGATACAAGGCAGGATGATCCATACTTTAATGTCATTTGTGCCAAACTCTGGCCCTAGGATCTGAATGTCGCAACAGAAACAGAGACTCATCAGACCAGGCAACGTTGTCTAATGTTGGTAAGCCCATGTGAATCGTAGCCCCAGTTTCCCATTCTTAGTAGACAGGATAGACATCTGGTGTGGTCTTCTGCTGCTGCAGTCCATCTGCTTCAAGGTTCAGTGTGTTGTGCATTCAGAGGTGCTCTTCTGCATACCTTGGTTATCAAGCAGTTTGAAGCAGTCTGGCCATTCTCCTCTGACATCAACAAGCCAACACTTCTTGCTTTTCTGGGTCTTAATCCACTAAACTAACCTAAGCTAACTTTAAACAGAGATATTACCACATAATCTACCTAATCGTAAAGAAAGAAAACGAATAGTAGTAAGGCTATCAGTGAAATCTATATATAACTTCATTGTCTAATGTCTTTTTTAGCAAATTAATTATACTCAAAATAGGAGTGTCCCCAGTAGTGTAGTGGTTTGCACATTTGCCTTTGAAGTGAAAGGTCCCTGGTTCGATTCCAGGTGGGGACGCAAGCCCCTTTCACCATGGAGGGTTGTGTCAGGAAGGGCATCTGGCGTAAAACCTCTGCTAAATTACCAATGCGGATTAATCTGCTGTGGTGACCCCATGGTGGGGAATACAAGGGAGCAGCTGAAGGTATGTTCAATTAAACTCAAAATAGAACAGTACTTGGAGAAGGGGAGAGTCTACAACTAGACCTGTAGAAAAGCATGCAAAGTGAACAGATGCACAAGTATTTATGATATTATCATATGTGTATTACTAACATGAAGCCGGTATTTAATTGTCAAGAATTGTAACAATAATATCTGTTAATTCTTGGCTAGACAGAAAATGAGCATCTCTCATAATTCACTGTAGGTAAGAACATACTGATTTGCTGTACATGCGTTTGTCTGAAGGCTGTAGTACTGGTCTTTAATATCAGCCTGACTCAATGAAATACAGGCTGAGTAAGAGAAAAGCAGCAGCAGCAGGCAAAGCTTATGTATTTGTGGGATTTGATTTGACATGAGAGAATAGGGTAATCTATTAGCGGGCTGGTGCCATTTATCGGCACAGTATTAAATCCTGACGTCACATGAGCTGCAGAATGGTCTCAGATTACTGGGAATTAAGATTAGCCGTCAGAGTTTAATCTCATAGGCTACAGGTATAAGACAGTGGATAAACATTTGCTCTGATATGTGGCTTGGTGACATCTTGACAAGATGATTTCACACATAAACACGAGCGCAGACACAATGAACTGAGCGCGTGTGACTTCATCCATATAGCACAGAGTGTTCACACATGCAGCGACAGCACAGACAAACCACAACCGGGTTACAATGAATGCTTATAGGCAAAGCTTGCATGCTGTCGTACCAGTTTGCACGGAGCGTTTACTTGTCTCAAAATGTAAATCTTATTGTCCAGTGGAACTTGACAATACTGGAGCTACTCTGCATGTTTTCTTCAAAATCTACATATTGTGCCCTTAGTTTTTACCAAATACCTGCTCTCTGAGCTGCAAGTTTAAAGAAGCCTTCTTCATCAGCCCAACATACCAGTCTATTATCTCTGTGCTTGGAATTCATAATTCCTTTTAATCTGCCTGTGCAGGCCAGAAACAGATCCACCATTTCAGAGCCTTTTGTCAGCTTTGGGATCCTAAGTCAGACGAATAATCTCTGTCTCGCGTGTTATCTCGCCAACTCTCCTGTATCCAGGAACACTGACTCACTACATTCTATGCTCTGGCAGAAAGCTTGACCCTAATATTGTAACAAATGTCCTCAGACAATACACTTGTAATTTCTTAACAAACAAATAAACAGACAAGCAAAAAACTAGCATTTTAATAATTTGCGTCCCAGCACAGGAACTCCTCGACAAGACTGACATATTCATGTATGGAAAAATATGTAAAATATTGTTCATATTGTTCATTCATTAGTTGTCAGGAGCATATAGGGGAGAATCAAAAAAATGTACTTGTAGAAGATATTTTCCATATACACTTTTAGTATCTGCAGGTTTTTGTACCAAAAATACTTTTTTCTGTAAGATATTTGTTTTAAAGTGAAATGTACCTTTGGCCGCTCCCTTGCATTCTCCCTAAGGGGTCGCCAGAGCGGATTAATCCGCATTAGCAAATTGGCAGACGTTTTATACCAGATGCCCTTCCTGACTCAACCCTCCGTGGTGCCTCCAACTGGAATCGAACCAGGAACCTTTCACTTGCAAGGCAAATGTGTAAACCACTACACTACAGGGGACACAGATTTAGTTTAATATATCTACGTTTTTTATAATTATTATTATTTATTATTACAAGGCGGGGACACAAGCCCCTCTCACCATGGAGGGTTGCAACAGGAAGTGCATCCGGGGTAAAAACCCTACCAAATTACCAATGCTGATTAATCTGTAGTGGCGACTCCTTAGAGAAAATACATCAGAGTAGCCGAAGGTAACTTTTTAAAATTATTATTTCTATTTAAGATGTGTCATCATTTTTAAAGTATAGTATTTTCTGAAGCTGCAATTTAATTTGTTTGGAACATTAGGGATGCCCTCAACTTATTAATTTTTTAAATCTCCACAGTTTTGTTTTAAGTGCATACCTCACAAAAAGCCAGAAATCATTTATAAAAAATAATTTAAAAACCATTCAGCATGTCAGTCAGGTTCTTTTATTTATCTAATAGCTAAACAGCATTGTATTAATATTTCCTAAGAGAACAATTCCTGTAATCTAGCAAAACATGTTTTGAAAAGCAAAATACTGTTAATAATACAGAAAACAACATGAAGTGTGGAATTTTCTACAATTGTAACTGACGAGAATCTGCTGCAATATATCTATTTGTATACCCTCACCAGCCATTAGTTACATTTTGCTCGTAGCGGGTTGGACCCATTTTGCCTTCAGAACTGCCTTAACTCTTCGTGGCATAGATTCACCAAGGTGTTGGAAACATTCCTCAGAGATTTTAGTCCATGCTGACATGATAGCATCGCACAGTTGCTGCAGATTTGTCAGCTGCACATACATGATGCCAATCTCCTGTTCCACCACATCCCAAAAGGGCTTTACTAGATTAAGATCTGTAAACTGTGGAGGCTATTTAAGTTCAGTGAACTCATGTCATGTCATGTTCAAGAAACCAGTTTGAAATGATCTGAGCTTTGAGACTCGAACCAGCCATCAGAAAATGGGTACACTGTGGTCATTAAGGGACGGACATGGTCATTGACAATATTCAGGTAGGCTGTGGCATTTAAACAATGCTCAGTAGGTAGTAAGGGGCCCAACGTATGCCAAGAAAACATCCCCTGCACCATTAAACCACCATCACCAGCTTGAATACACAACTTAATGGATCCATGCTTTCATGTTGTTTACACCAAGTTGTGACTCTGACATTTGAATGTCGCAATAGAAATCAAGACCCACACAACCAGGCAACTGTTTCTGATCTTCTGTTGTTCAGTTTTTGGTAAGCACGTGTGAACTGCAGCCTCATTTTCTTGTTCTTAGCTGACAGGAGTGGTTCCCGGCATGACCTTCTGCTGCTGTAGCCCATCTATAGACCATCTTCAAGGTCCACCGCATTGTGTACAGAGATGCTCTTCTACTGTGGTTGTAACAGGTAGTCATTTGAGTTACTGTTGCCATCGTGTTAGCTTGAAGCAGTTTGGCCAGTTTCCTCTGACCTCTGGCATCAACGAGGCATTCTGGCTGAGCGAACTGCTGCTCACTGGATATTTTCTTCATTTTGGACCTTTCCCCGTAAACCCTAGAGACGGTTGCATGGGAAAATCCCAGCAGATCAGCAGTTCCTGAAACACTCAGACCAGCTCATCTGGCACTAACAACCATGTCACATTCGAAGTCACTTAAATCACCTTTCTTCCTCATTGTCATGCTCAGTTTGAACTTCAACTTGACTATGTCTACGCAACTGAATGCAATGAATTGCTGCCATGTGATTAGCTGATTAAATATTTGCATTAAAGAGATGCTGAATATGTGTACCTCATGATGTGACTGGTGAGTGCATATGGGACCTTTGCTTTCAATTTCAGAGGTGCAATCCATGACATTTTGCCCACTTAACATTGTGTACACATTGTTAGCAAATTTAAAAAATTTCATAATTTAACAAGGCTTACTAATTCATACTCTAATACTTTTACAATAGAAAAGTTGTAAAGTGTAAGGTAAAAAGCTAGGCTAAGTATTTTGATTAAGAGTGTCGATGCTAGCAGCTGCACATGCTAGCATAAAAGCTACTTGCTGCATTCATTTCACATTCAACCAGGTCAGTCTGTTACTCTGTAATTAAGAGCAGTGGACAGTCCTGTAACCTTAACACTGCACATTTTATTCACTCATAAAACAGAGGAGAGACAAAATGGCCAATATGAATCATGATCCCTTCACACTGAAAGCAGCATGTGGCACACTAACTGCTAACGTTCAGTAAATGGCCCAAAATCTGTATTGCTCTGACTGGTGTGTTCCACCTATCCTATGTCTATTTTTTTGTGCCCGCTCATGGTCTTTACGTGGACTATATGCACCGATTGGTCACGAGCGTATGGGAACATACATGGCAGTGCAGTGTGGTTGAAGTGCGTTGAACTTAAACCACACTGCACTGCCATGTGCAGTCGCACAGCAGTCTTGTAAGACACATCTTATTGGGAATAATGGGTTTTCGAGTGCAGGGGTGTCTTTGTCACTTTGTATGTGAAAGTTGCCAGACCCTCACTTGGTTAGAGTTGAATTACTGAACTATGACTCATTAGTTGCCTCGTGTCCCCCATAGTGTAGTGGTTCACACATTAGCCTTACAAGCAAAAAGGTTCCTGGTTTGATTCCAGGTGGGGACACAAGCCATGCTCACCATGAAGGATTGCATCAGGAAGGGCATGGAACCTCTGCCAAATTACCATTGTGGATCAATCTGCTGTGGCGACCTCTTGGGGAGAATACAATGCCACTGCAGAAAACCCACCAAAATATTCTTCTTCTTCTTTCAGCTGTTCCCGTTAGAGGTTGCCACAGCGGATCATCTGCCTCCATCTCATTCTATCCCTTGCATCCTCTTCCCTCACACCAACCCTCTGCATGTCCTCCTTCACTACATCCATGAATCTTCTCTGTGGTCTTCCTCTTCTCCTCCTGCCTGGCAGCTCCATCTTCAACATCCTTTGTCCAATATATCCACTATCCCTCCTCTGAACATGTCCAAACCATCTCAGCCTTGCCT
>VUQH01031908.1:0-24013 GCA_015106775.1 Etroplus canarensis
GACAGCTCATGTTGAGAAGTTTGGAGACAAAGTCAGAGAGGCAAGGCTGAGATGGTTTGGATATGTTCAAAGGAGGGATAGTGGACACATTGGACAAAGGATGTTGAAGATGGAGCCGCCAGGCAGGAGGAGAAGAGGAAGACCACAGAGAAGATTCATGAATGTAGTGAAGGAGGACATGCAGAGGGTTGGCGTGAGGGAAGAGGATGCATGGGATAGAGTGAGATGGAGGCAGATGATCCGCTGTGGCGACCCCTAATGGGAGCAGCCGAAAGAAGAAGAAGAAGAAGAAGAAGAAGAGTGCTGGAAATAAATTGAATGTGGTGTTGATATTTCCGGGAAGACACAGATTCCTCTGACACACACAAAAATGAAAATTAAGTTAAAGTGGACTGGATGACTTTCTGCAGTATGGTAATGTAGACCGACTGTTCCCCTCAGCTCCACATAGTTTTTCAGTGACTTTCATTGCCTTGGTTCATCAACTTGCTTTATGTGTTTGATTCACTCTCAAAGCTTTTGCCTAGTTTTGAAAAAAAGTTACACTTAATCCATTAATCCATTCTCAGAACATTTAACAACTTTTTGGATAATAATTTAAGCCACCGTCAAAAGAACTAAGCCAAACATCTGTAGTGCCCAGCTTCTAAAAAAAGTCCAGCTTTTCTTTGTGTTATTATTATAGCTAGTTTAGCTTAGACAGCCTCAATCAAAACAAAAATTCTGAATCTTTTAACTTATGGTTTTGGAAATTTTGATGGGTATGTTTTTGCATTTGTTTGATGCTTTATCAACTGTTTAATCCATACTTAAAGAAACCAATCAACTGAGCATAAAATAAAATAATCTTTTAGCACATATGTGGTAGTACAGTGTCCTCGTAGTGTGGTGGTTTACTCATTCACCTTACAGGTGAAGGAAGGGCCTCTGGTGTAAAACTTCTGTCAGATTACCACTGTGGACTAATCCGCTGTAGCGACCCCTTGGGGAGAATACGAGGGAGTAGCCAAAGGTACATACATGTTAATACAAAGCTTTAAACATTGACTGCTGTGCGTCAAATGGCATATAGCATTTGAGACTGGCTGTGAAGAATTTCGCAGCTGAAGAGTAGAATTTTTTCCCCAATCAGTGGTCAACTCCAAATACAGAGCAAAAAGACAGTGATTATTGGACTTCATTAGGTTGACACAAATGCAGTTGTAAATAAATGCATATTTATGATGGATATAATAAGCACACCTTCACTATATAAGCTCTAAAGATAAGGATGTGTCAAAGCTGAACTGTGGCGTAGATTCACCAAGGTGCTGGAGAAATTCTCAAGTGTTCAGTCTAAGCTGACATGATAGCATTGTGTTGTTGCTGCAGATTATGGAAATAACATCTATTAGTTGAATCTCCTGTTCCACCACACCACAAAGAGGCTTTGTGAACATCAGATCATTTAAAAGTACTAGTCTTCCATTTTGTGATTTGAGTCCGTACTTAGTGTTTAGATGTTCTGTTCTGGCTCCCAATGTGGTCTTCTGCTGTTGTGCCTGTGAGTTTCAAGGTTTAGAGGCACTCTTTTACATGTCTTGGTTGTAATAAGCAATTAGTGGGGCAGCTATGGCTCAGTGCGTTGGAGGACTCAATTGGGGGGTTACTGAGGGACGCCAGTTCAAGGACCTGGACCTGGATCCATATGTGTGGAAGTGGACCAGAGGCCAAGAGTGTCAGTGATTTGAATTTCCCATCTGGGGATGAATAAAATTGATGTTTATTTAAGTTACTGATAATTTTTTACCAGCTCAAAGCTGTCTGGACATTCTTTTCTGATCTGTTCTATGAGACGACAGTTGTTCACTGGAGGATTTTTTTCTTTTCAGACTCTAGAAAATTGTGTGTGAAAATCCCAGCAGTGGCTGAAATACTCAAAAAAACTCATCTGGCATTAACAACCATGCCATATTCAATGTCCCTTAAAACACCTCCCTGTCCTGGTCGGATGCTTAAACTATAGCACATCCTCCTAATGATGTCCATATGCTTAATTGCTTTGAGTTTCTGCCATGTGATTTGCCAATTAATTATTTGCTCCGTAACTGAAGATGGTGCTCAGTGTATAGATCAGTGCAGCTGTCAGTATCAGTGTTTGGTGTTGTTCCAAAGAAAGTCAGAACAACAGAAAACCTCAAATGGGATATTGCTTTGAGCTCTTCGTGCGCCATTTATTAGGTATTATTAATATGCAACAATAGATTACGATTTATTTGATTAGGTCTTTTAAAGAAAGTATTTGGCTCCATCATCACAAGAAAAACATATTTTATGTTTATATTTTTTGGTTGTTTTGCACCCACTCACTCATGATCTCCCTCACACTGAGTCAGTGTTTCTGTATGGCATTGTTTCTCAGGCTCATTTCTGTGAAATGCATCTTTTGCCGCCTCTTTGCAAACCCTGGGTAAAATCTCTCACAGGTGGTTTGCTCCTTGGTGAACTGTGGTGTACCAGAAGCTTTCTTTTTTAGTTATTACTATCCTCGGCGGGAGATAAAAGACTTTTGTGCTGGGTGAATTACTGTTTTAGAGATACTATCAGGCAGAGGGGATTTCTTAAACTCAAAAGTGAGGGGGGTTTGAGATTTCAATTTGCGTCTTTGTCCGAAGTGCAACTAAATATTGTACCTCATGTAGTAAACCTTTTGAACCTTTTGAACCATTTGGGCTTCACATGAAAATGGGGTGTTATGTCATTTTGTCTTTCCCTGCCCTTCTAATGTCACTTAAAACATGTATCAGAAAACATTAGTTGATAAGAATTTTGGGTCCTGCATTATCCTCCATTAACTGATAACTAGCTCAGTAATATAAATATTTAAACCAGACCAAGGTAGCTGCTTATGGTGCAGAGTTTTAGCTCTCTAGATTGGGCTGCCTTGAGACTTTATTCAGCCTAATTTTCTTAAGGGAAGTGGAGTTAATGTTTACATTGTTGACACTAAGCTAAATCTAAAAAGATCAATATGGTCATTTTTGCTCCTTTCTAATTTGTCTAGGCTGCCTAATGTCTTACGAGCACACCTGGAGGTCTACGCTGAAGTATTCAGGCTTTTAGGTTCATCTGATAACCATTCTTAATTTCATTCAATTGTTGTTCATGGAAACTTTTGCAAAGATTGTCATGAATTAATATAGAGAGGCTAATGGCCGTTAATGGCTAGAACACGTGTAAAAAGGAATAATACACTCACCATTCCCTATATTAGGCAACTGTTCCCTAATGGAAATATATAATCAGCCAGTTCACAGCAACTTATGTAGACATGATCAAGAAAACAGCTGAATTTGAATGTAGCATAGTTTCACTAACTGCTGATCTATTGGGATTTTCATGCAGACATCTCTAGGATTGGTTTTGCAGGAAAATGTGCAGCGAATGGTCCAAAAAGGAGAAAATATCAAGTTAATGGCAGTTCTCTGAGTGAAAATTCTTGCCAGAGGTCAGAAAACAACATCAGAGTCTGGATCCATCCTGCCTTGCATCAACAGTTCAGGCTGGTGGTTGTCGTGTAATGTTGTAGGGATATTTTCTTGAGACACTCTGGGCCCCTCAGTACCAACTGAACATAGCTTAAAGGCCACAGCCTCCCAGAGCATTGTTGCCAGCCCCCTTTATGACCACAATGGACCTGTTTTCTGATGGTTGCTTCCAGCAGGATTACACCCCATGTCATAAAGCTCAGATAATTTCAAACTGGTTTCTTGAACATGACAGTGAGTTCACTGTGTTCAAATGGCCTCCACAGTCACCAGAACTCAATATAATCCAGCACCTTTGGGATGTGGTGGAAAGGGAAATTCACATCATGAATGTGCAGCTTACATATTTGCAGCAGCCGTGTGATGCTTTCCTGTCAATATGACAATCTCAGAAAATGTTTCCAGCATTTTTTGACTCTATACAATGAAGAATTGAGGCATTCTGACAGCAAAAGGGGGTCCAGTCAGGTATAAGCAAGATGTATCTAATGAAATGGCCATTGAGTGTACATGTAGAGCTGAACATCCTATTGATATATCAGCACTTTTGGAATGCTTCTTGTCCAGGTTTTTCTCAAAAGGGGTTATAATCAAAATACTATAATAATAAAAATCATTTAATTCATTTTTGGAACTGTAAAAATAGACAGTAATAATTGGATCTGTACTGTAGTTAGTGCTATGTACACTATGATAGCACTGCACTGAGGTTTCCATGGTTTATCAAGAAACTGCAGGCCACCCTGCCTGACTCTCAACAAACAGAGGAGACATGTCTGAGAGACTGTTTGGTTTAACCAAACATTTGTACAATTCTCCAAGCTGAGATGAAAATAGCTTTAAACCTCCCTCACAAAATGAGGAGAGGCAGTAAGACTTTTACAAGAAGAAAAGGGAGCAGTGTGAAAGTGACTGCAATAAGAAAAGTCAGTCTATGATTTAATAGGGAAAAGAAGAATTTTCTTTGGTCTCTTGGGATGAGGATTTACCCAGAATGTTTCTGAGTGTGACTTCAGATTTAATTATCAGATAATAAAAAGTGGGTATTTTCTGATTTAGCCTGCTGACACGCATTCCACACACACGTTGGCTCTAACAAGCGGAACAAACTCATTAATGCTGCTACTTTAATATAAGGCTGTGTTATTTGCCACTGAGCATAACTGGCTGGTTGGCTTGAGTAAATGAACATTGTGCTGTTCATTAATAGCAATTCTGAATAAGAGGATTTGTAATTGTTGAAAAAAACACCGGGTATGTCAGTACTTTGTCATCTGCTGAAGCCCACTGTGTAGATCAAAACCCATGACAGTCTGCTGGTAGACCTATGGAGGGCAGTGGGTCAGGACACTGACCTACAAACTGCCCCATTATGGGTGTAGTCCAGGCAAAAGGGGAAGGAAGGAGAGGGTTAACACTGATGTTATTGTTGTCGGGTGGTGCTGGACACTTCTTTGTCCCAGTGAAAAACAGCCAGATCTAATATGCAAATGAAAACACAGGCACGCACTGAACGGATGTGCCAACACACATTAACAACAGTCATAAATAATTCACTGCTCTCCCAAGTGGAGCCTAATAAATGAGTTTTTGAAGGAAAAAACAGAGTGAGACAAACCAAAAATAAAGGAGACACTGCATAGTCTCTGGTGATGCCACTTGTTTGTTCCACTTCAGTTCAAGGCATTTTTATAGAATGAGAAAATACCACAATGCAATGTTTTCTTAAGCATTAAAACCACAGACATAACCTTGCAGGGAGCTTCTGTATGTACTGATCAGCTCCCAACATGATGTTTTCAATGTATAGCTATATGTTAGTGCTGTAATTTATGATTGCTTTTCTGCTCCCACTGTTAGAGTAAATCTACCTGTGGCTAGTCAGTAGTTTCTTAACCACCAAGACACCATTAATTACCAGAGACACTGATCCACTAATGACCAGCTAGATACTGCTAACAGCCTGCTGCTACTGTTAAGGTTACTGCTGTGTTGGAAGACAGGGAGGACACTATCAGTAAAAATAACATCTAATGAGTCCAAGTATTACTTCCTCTGTCTCTGCATCCCTATGAACCAAACCCTTGCTTTACCCCTTCCCATCATATTACACAGTTTTTTAGTTTCAGCCTTTCTGCAAGTATACCGCTCCTCCCTAACATTTTCTCTGTCTCTCTTCCTGCCTCCCTCATGTGTTTACAATCTCTGCTTCTGCACCCTCTCTTTCTCTCTTTCTCTCCTGTCGCAGTCGGGAATGGGTCCATGTGAAATAAAATCTCCCTCCACTGACAAACTGAAGTGTCTGGATGGAAAGGGCAGCTTGTCTTTTTACTGTTGCCTCAGCCCAAATAAGTCTTGCTTTAGGTATGTTGAAGGGTTTCGAAGTCAGCAACACCTGGGGGAGATGAGGAGCTTCCCTCATTCATTAATAACAATTTGAAAGTGTGAGACAGAAAAGGACATGAAGGACAAAAAGGAGGATTCATAGATGAATAAATAAACTAAATAAATAAGGAAAAAAATTATTCCATTTAGAAATAAATACATGTAATAATAATAAAACCATATCTGGATTTTGCTTATTAGTAGTTGTATTTGTTCATTTTGATTAGTTTATTTATATGTCAGTTTGTCACAAATTATTGCTGTATTTTGCAGTTGTTTTCAGAATTTATTTCTATACTTGTTTATGGATGATAAAAACTATTATTTGTCTTTATAGCAAAGCTTTAATTTACACAGGGAATAAGGAAAATCCCCCAAATAAGAGCTTTATTTCTTTTTTTTTCTTCTTTTGCTTTATTATGGCACTCTGCTATTTACACTTAATAAGCAGAAGGCTGAGGGTAGATACAATCACTGGAGCCATTTAAATAGAGATAATACCAGCTATTTGTGTAAGGAAACCACTTTTTGAAAAAAAAAAGAGCCTCAGCTTGGTTGAATAGAATCAAACTGAGCATCTGGCAAACTGCTCTATAATCAAAGCAGGAAAGGAAACCGTGGTTTCCACTGGGATTTCTGTTTAGCTGCTGTTTACTGAGGAGTTTTAGCCTATGCTGCTCCCACAACCAAAAACAACTGGATTGTCTCGAGAGGCCCTTTGCTCTGCTCTGTTCTACTCTATTCTGGCCTGACCTTCCCTGCCTGTGAGCTCACATTTTCATTTAGAACAGTGACGGGCTAATGGCAACCTCTAGGCGACAGCAAGCCCTCCTATCCCTTCATTTAGCCTCCAGATCAATGTGTTGCCTCTGCTGTTTACGCAGTTGCTGCTTCTAAACTGCCATTACAGAGTCGTGTTCTGCGAAATATGACTGATGAATGAGGCACGTGACATACAGATGCTAAAAAGATACAAAGGGTGACCTGGTTTTTGCATTAATGCACTTGTATACTAGGAAACGATGATCTGTTTCGTTAATAAGATACAGTCAAAGACAATAAAGTAGAGCATACTCTAGAATGGTTTGCCAGGTCTGTCTCAATAGGACATTATGACACAGTTTTCTTGGAAATGTAAAAAATCTTAATGCAGGCTCTTGAGTCCTTATAAAATCCTATATTATTTATGTCATTTTTTTTTTACCATTCTGTTGACAGTTTTTCATCAGCTTTTAGAACTAAATTAGCCTAACACTAAAAGTGATTTCCTGAAAGTGACATCATTTTGAAGGAGTTCAGGCCCGTCCCATTCCCTTACATCTCTGCTTTTGTCTAGATTTGAATGGGCTCTTTCTCCCACTGCTGAGCGGAAGATCTGAGTTTGTGTTTATGTGGGAAGGCAGAGTGGTACGCAGACATGCAGCCTGCTCTCTCTCTTTCTCCATCTTTCTGTCTGTTCCAGTCATTCTGCATGTCCAGCTGGTCCTGAGCCCTGATCTGTGACCTTTTCTTCCTCAAGTCCCTGGGTATTCACAGAAAGGAAGGAGGCATGATAGGAAGGACAGAGGAAGAAGAGGCAGAAAGAAAGAAAGAAAGAAAGAAAGAACACGATTTACATGTCTATAATTATGCACATCTTATCTATTTAAACACCTTTTATTTTCATTTTCTTTTAGTTGCCTATCTATTTTCCCATTTCCCCTTTCTCAGTCAGCTTCTGGAATAAATAGAATTTCACATATCCACAGAGCACTCCCTCACACAAAGAACAAAAAAAGAAAGACTCAAGACACGGAACAGGAAAAAGAAAGAAAGAATCAAGACATATAAAGAACAGAAAGAGAAAGAATTGAGACATAGAAAGAAAGAATTGAGACATAGAAAGAACAGAAAAAAGAAAGAATCAAGACAGAAAGAATCAAGACAAAGAAAGAAAGAAAGACAGAATGAACAGAGACAGAAAGAATAAAGAGAGAAAGAGAGACAGAGAAAGGAAAAAATAATACACAACAGACAGAAGACAGACGGAGTGGACCAAGAAGATAAAAGAAGAAGAAAAAAGTCATAAAGGTCGCTGAAAGATAAAGAAAGAAAGACAGAATGAAAGAACATCAGCTCAGACTAATTTGTGTGGGGTCCCTCCTCCCTTCGTTTTTGAGCAGCAAGAACTTCATTCATCCTGTGGTAAGAAACTAAACACTTAGGCTTGTGGAAGGGCTGAAGCAGGCTGGACGTGTAATCTCGTCAGCACCAGACCCAGAGGCCAAGCTTTTATTTTGACAGAGGATTTCCCTGAGTGAGTAGTTCCAGAGGTCACCGGGGTCTTCTGCTGCTAGCAAAGCTGCACCGATCAAGGTTATCCCATGGAATAAAGAACCGTATAGTGAAGCAAAATCAATATGAGGATATACATCTGTAGCTAACCTTTAGCTCTCCATGGGGCCTCAGCCTTAAAGTAGAAACAATCAATGCTGTGATCAATCAGTGCTTAACAGAGTGGTGGAAAAAAACAAACTTAAACCTGTTGCCTATCATAGAAAGCAACATTTTATCCTAGGACAGAAATGCTGTTTAACTGCTGTCTGTTCTCATTTTGACAGAAAAGAAAGGATGGTCATTCATCCAGCACAAATCAGTGTTTTGTCTCACATGATGGCCTGAGCTGGTCACATTAAGCAGGGGTCTCTCTTTTCATCTAAACACACATCAGACAAGCAACTCCTAATTGTGACTGACATCTTGCTTTGTCAGCGCAGCTCCCTTTGCTTTCCTTAAGGCTCTGTGGACAAACGCATTTCTGATTGTGCAGCAGTGCAATGAGAAGAGAGCATCACACACCCAAAGTGGCTGATGCAAGATGGACTATTTTCACCACTGTTCTTTTGAAAGATTGCAGGAAAGGCCCATTGTATCTGTACTGATTGCACTGTCAGATGTAATAATAATAACTAACAGTACCCTCCTGCATGGGGACTGCAGGCAGCCACACCTGCTTTCTGTCACTGATTTAGGAGATGGAAATGATTGTACACATGAAAAGACTGCTCTGTACACATTGATGTTTTTGTTGCGGCTCATTCAGTTTTACAGTTCCATAACTTGTTCCAGCCACACGATGGTACAACACTGTTAATGCACATTGTGTTAACTGATGACTTTCTGCTGCCAGTTTGTTTTTAGATGTTTGTGTTTTCAGGCTGTGGAGAATCCTTTCTATATTTCTGGGTTCTGTGAACGCCCACATACTGTAGGTGCTCTCAGCATGACTTTGGGGTTTGAATTGTCTTCTTCCTCTTTTCCCTCCAAAGTTGTCTGCCTGTCTGATCTCAAAGCTGTGCCTGGGCCCTGTACCCAGGAGGCACTCTGTCAAGCAGGGCAGAGATGAGCTGCAGTGACAGGCTCATGTCGTACCGCCACCGCAGACGTGTGTCTGGGCATGACTCATGGGGGGCACTGTGCTGAAGCAGCACTTCAAATAAGGCAACCTGTTGCTTCTCTTAGGCCAGCTCTGCAGTTTTGGGATTTGCAGTGGTGGCAGATTATGCAACAAGTTTTTATAGTTCATAATGAGGACATTAAGGAGGGTTTGTGGCAAAGGTAGTCGCTTCATGTTGCCAGAGACAACGGAGATTTTTCTTCCTTTCCTGGTAAACATCCTGAGCACAGTGTCTTTCTATTCTCTGTCACTTGGTGGTATATTTATAGAGCTCCTGTGACTGCTGGTCTCAACAAAGACCAGCTCATCTTCACATTATTCCCTGTTTAGACTTGGCTTGAAAGCCTCATCCAATTAGCTCAATCCCCTGCCTGCAGGTTGTAATAGCTCCTTAAAACTCAGACATTGTTGCAGTGACTACACCATTATCAGTAAGTGATGAAAGGTACAACCTATCCTTTTAAAAAGACCTTGCTTTCTTGATGAATCTTAGAGAAGAAGCGCGATTAACAGTCTCTTAAGTATCTGTGGCCAGGCTGGATGTTTTCAGAATCAGAACACTCCATTAAATAAATATTAATCTAAATATGAAAGATAGAGTATAAAGATAAAAATAAAATAAAAATATACAAAACCCTATATGCAAGAAAGTTCAATGTGTAGCACAGGTAGTCCAAAGGTAAGCAATACTATTTACAGTATATACACAATATGTAAATAGGAAGCAGTCCAGGTGTCAAGGGGAGGAGCTGTAAGGTTTGATAGCCACAGGCAGGAATGATTTCCTGTGGCTTTCAGTGATACATTGGGCTGGGATGAGTCTATTGTTGTACATGCTCCTGTGCCTATCCAGCATGTTATGAATCAGAATCAGAATACTATGTTATATAAATGAATGAATACATATAGTTTCCAGTCTTATTCTATGCTTAGCCAGCTACATGTTCAGCATTCAAACCTGTGAGTGGTACTCATCATCTTATACAGCTTTTGTTTCTTGGTTTATTGTGTATTAAGGTCAAATGTCCTTCAGTTTAATCACCTCTGCATTTTTGTTGGTCTCCTTCTGTATCTTTTCTGTTGTTTTTACTGACATATTATGTAGAAGCAACCAAGATGCAACAGATTGCCTCTGCATGCTCTGATGTATACAGTATTTACTCCTTCCAGTGTCTCTACCCTTCTCCATCCTTATTCAGTCACACTGTACTGCAGTTTACCCCTTTCACTTGCTCTCATTGAAAATGCACTCAGCTATTATTACAATGATGCCAAGGAGGGGGGAATGACATGGTATGGTATCTCAAACAAGATTACTTTAGTAAGGGAACCTACAGCTCCACTTGCAATACAATCTTTAGATCAGCACTGATTTAATAAATGTATGGGCCTGTACACTGGGGTTGTTAGGAGAGTATTTTCTTAAAAGGAATTGTCTGGATCTTTTAGAAAAATCAGTGGGTTCATGGAATTACCCAAAAGGAAACAAATATTGATAAATGTTTATAACTTGTAACTGAAATTAAGCTATATCACAGAAAAAACAAATAGACAAACAAAAAAGATTCTCACAGGACTGTTTTGTAATAATGTGTAACTCATATACACTATCTGGACAAAATTATTGGCTTAATCATTGAATTCAGGTATTTAATTCAGTCCCATTGCCACATGTGTATAAAATCAAGCAGCTAGCCATGCAATCTGCCTTACAAACATTTATGAAAGAATGGGTCATTCTGAAGAGATCACTGAATTCAAGTGTAGTTCTGAAATAGGATACCACTGTTGCAACAAGTCAATTCAGGAATTTTTTTCCCTCTTAGATATTCCACGATCAGCTGTAAGTGATAATATTGCAAAGTGAAAGCATTTAGGAACCACAGCAACCTGACCACACAGTACCAGACCTCGTTAAGATATAGAGCGGGGTCGCCAAGTGCCAAGAGGTGTACATTGCATGCACAATTATTCGGCAAGTGAGTATTTTGACCATATGGTCATTTCTATGCATACTTTCCAAGTCCAAGCTGTATAAACTTGAATACCGATTGGATTTAAGCATACGAGGTGATGTGCATGTGTGTAATGAGGGAGGGTGTGGCCTTAGGAGATCAACACCCTATATCAGGTGTGCACAATACTGGGCAGCTTCTTTTCCTCAGGCAAAATAGGCCAGAAAAGAGATCTAACAGACTCTGAAAAGTCAAAAGCTATAAAAAAAAAACATCTTTTAGAGGGATGCAGCACTCTTGAAATTTCCAAGATATTAGGCTGTGACCACAGAACCATCAAAGTTTTGTTGTAAATACCCAAAAGGGTCGCAAGAAACTTAAAACATGAGTAGCTCTGGAAGCTGGCCTGGAACACCATGCCTTGCTAGTTTCATCCAAATAGTCATGACTCATGAATGTTATAGTAATTTTAATTGGCTATAATGTAAGGACTATGCAAAAGAACATAAATAACATTTCAAGAACATTCCTGCTGAATGTAGATATACTTAATGTGTTAAAAAGCATGTAATTGTATATAAATGAGAGGTGTTGAGTATTGCACATATTACACAGATGTGACTCAGGCATCAGAATGTGTGGGCTGTTTCATCCCAGACCTTTTCACATATATGGCAGCTCTGTCACCTTTGAGCAACTGCATAGATGAGAAACATGGTAAAGCACTTTGTAACTGCTGAGCTCAAAATGGTGCTATTGCTGCACCATTAAACAATTCATTAAAACTACAAACATTATATAAACTATATGGAAATCATTTTGCAACATACTTTCCTAGCAATATTTCTAATTATTAATCATATTAATCATTAAATAATGGTGTTCTTAAGCTGTGTAATCTAAGACAAAAAAAATTGAATAATTTGTAATGGAGGTGATGCCAAATCCAGATTTTTTCCTTTTTTTTCCATATAGGTCACTTTGAATCCAGACGAATGAAAATTCAGTCTAAAATCTGTGTCTTTGTCAGCCGTATTACATACATGCTTTACATAATGTTTCACTCACAATGTACAAGCCTAATAAAACATCTTTCCTTAGTTTGAGAAATGAAACGCCACCTACTGTACACCTCACTTGTAGCTCAATGTCTCCCCCTTCTGGCCACTGACATTTGACCCCTGGGCACCTGTAAAACGGGTCTGAAGTTGCACATAATTTCACTAATCAGAACACATACTTCCACAGTGGAAGAACTAGTCTGCAAACTCAGTCTTAATGTGGCATTTGCAGCCTCAACTGCCTTATTGCATCAAAGCTTCAGGTGAGCTGGTGTCTGACTTTGTATTCTTCTGATGTGATTGCCAGCGGAGACCGAGCGTGGCCAGAGGCTCCCAGATGTGGACGCAGCGCAGCAGCTCAAGCTGAGAGAAAGACAGCGTTTCTTTGAGGAGGTCTTCCAGCATGATGTGGACGTCTACCTGTCCTCGGCGCACCTTTGCATCAGAGACTATAAGAGACGTAAGTTGGACTGATACTGTTTATACATGAGCACATGCCATATAAGTGCATGTAATATCATTGTTTGTCTCCTCGTTGCAGCTCCTATTGGCAGCATCTCTTCTATGGAGGTGAATGTAGACTTGCTGGATCAAATGGAGCTGATTGACATCTCTGACCAAGAAGGTTTGGATGTCTTCTTCAGCTCTGTGGGGGAAGAGGGAGTGCTGGCCTCCCCACTACCAGGTAGGAAAATTGGAATTAGAACAGAAGTTTAAAAAAAATACAACAGCATAACTGCATCACTGACAATCTGTTTCTCTGACTTACACTCCCAGGAAATAACAACCACAATGAGGAGGCCATCAGTAATGGACTTTTTCGACATGTCCTTGAGAGCCTTGATGCCAAATCCCGCATGTCCTCCACATCTTCAAATTCCTCATCTGACAGCCAGACCATGAATGTCAATGGCGAAGACACCCCTGTGGTTGGGTCAGACAGTGAGGAAACACACACCAACACAGTCAAGCGCAGAGCTGCGTCCCCAAAGATAGAAGAGGTGAAAAGTCAGAATTCAGTTTCATCTTCATAGGGTGCGCACTCTCCACAGTAGATCTCTTCCCACAGCACACATGTAAACACCTCAGCCAAGAATGAACTTCGACATGAGAGTTATTGAAACAGGCCACTCAGACTCTCCTCCACACAGTCACTACTTACAACCTTCCTATTTGATTAATGAAGTGCAGGCTGTGTTCTGTGTTTGTTTTGGAGGTGGGGACCATGAACTGTAAACACTGCACCTACACTATAATTCTCCATTCTTGTTTTGGCATGTTTTTCTTTTCGACTTCACAGTAGTTGTCCTGGATGTGTGATTGAATTTGTAAAGTATCAACACAACCCAGGGCAGTCAAGCAATAACTGGAATCAAAATAATTAGATGACATATGGCCTGAGTTAATTTGGTAAAAGACTGTTTCTGATTTTTTTAAATGTTCTGGTTTTGAAGTCAGCGCTTTTTCCTTCCAGTGAAAATCCACTGTTTTAACAATAAAGGAAGAGAGAAAATGTGTTTGTGTGTTTCTGAGACACTGGTCTTTTTTTTCTCAATGGGAGCATGAACTGTAAGATTATATAAAACTGGCCATAGCCTCTGTCTCAAAGACCATGTGGAAACAGGTTAAATCTGCATTCTTTCTGATGGCAAGCAGAGGGCGACTCATCTGGTTGCAAACAGAAGTCAGTGGCTCCACTGGCTGCATTCAAGGGTTACTTAAATCAGCACTGCGAATATTTGGCTCATCCAGGTGAAGGACCTATGAGCTATCTAATGCAATGGTGAGGCATCTGTTCACCCGCTCACAATTCTCAAGAATCACTCCTCCTTCTAGAGTTTTGGACAGATTTTTGTGAAACCTACATGCAATTATCACCTCATGGGTCTTCACCCAAACTGTGCTCAAGGTCAAGGTTGCATTTGTCATTTTATGGGCACTTTTTCATTTTAACAAAAATTGGATTGGATTGTTTGTGAAATGAATGTTTGCATGTGCCCCTGTGCCATCTATCCATAAATTCTGCCTTTCCGTTATTTGATGCCATAATATTGTGTTAAGCTTGGTAAGGGGCAGTTAATAACTATGGCCCTTGTCCTGGATATGACTGTGAGCCTCCTTGACTTCTGAATTGATTTTAATTCTAATTAGTTTGTGCAATACAGACAACCAAGAAAACTTATAATTTTCTTACTGTACTTCACACATTACAGCAACCTATAAATCTTGAGGGATTGTGAAGGCAAAAAACTGCTCTGCGCTGAAGTCCTGGTTTGTGGCTACTTTGTAATTCAAAAGTTGGTTAGTGTGTAATGTTTTTTGTTTAACAGTTCGTTCCACCCTCACCTGTCATGCCTGGTTTCAAAATACCAGGATGGCTCTGAACAAAATGCTCAACTCAAGACTTCAAAACAGCAGTAGAACAGAACACTGCCTTCAAAGTACTTTTTTGCAGACAGCAAAGGCATCACCAATAATTACTGTTTTCTGTAACAAGAGGCTTTAGGAATTCAAATGATAGCTTAAAAAGGGATAAAGTCCACTTATAGAGGTTCAAACAAGACTTTTAGTCATGAAACTGAGGTTTGTTTTAGACTTAGTTCACATTTTAATTCTAGTTTTACTTTCTGTTCTTACTTTCAGTTGTCAGTTACAGTTGGCTTGGGTTTAGACACCAAAATAAAGTGGTTAAGTTTAGGACAAGATCACGGTCTGGGTTAAGTAGTTTAACAGCCTTAACCGTGTTTTAGACTTTCTGACAAAAGGCTTTCTTTTCAGAAAGACCTGAGGTGAACGCCTCCCGTGTTTTAAGAAGGAGTGTCACCAATAATTCCCAACAAGCCATAAATGCTTTGATAAGACCATATAGTTACAGGATTCAAATGCCAAGAACGTGAGAAGTCAACTTCTACTTGTCAGCCTTTTGGCATGAGTGGATTGTTTTGGTTTGTTCAGACCGTTGAGTAAATGCAACATGATGTGGGTCAGTGACTATAAAGTCTTCTAAAGGCAAGATAATTGTAGGCATGTCAATGAGTTACTAAAAACAGTTCATGAGAAAACAGTGAGGATATAATGTGGTTCATTGGAAAACAGATATGCACACCCTAACCTGAACTTTACAGTGTGTGTGGGTGTGGAAAGCAGAGGGCATGGTCTTGCTACTCCGAAAAAAAAAGCCAGTCCTCACACAGTCTGATCTGGACGTACATGGACAAGCATCATGATCTGCTTCATCCTGCTGGTATGTAGCAACACTTACTTCTTTCACTCTTTTTACATTTTCTTTTTATACATGCCAATGTCTGATTAAATATTGTGTGACTAAATGGGTTTCTTTTTCTGTTGTGGCCACAAAGTACCTTTGTAGCCACATTACAGATATTTTCTGAAGAATATTTTTAAGAAAAGAAAATTCATAAATAATTTTTTCTTACATTGTTTACAATTTTTGTTAGGCTTTGTAATGAGCTAAAAAAAAAAACAGAGACAACGTCTGTGCATTTCAGCAGAGATTCCTGTGTGTACCTTATCAAAACTGGTTTACCAACTATGCAACAATGAGGCATTTACAAGTTCATTTATCCAGCAACATAAATTATGAACTTCAGCCACCATAAGCTAACATTCCTACATATAAAAAAAATGTGCACTTCAGGTCTGGCTGGCTGTTTGTCTTCCAGATTTATTGTTTGTCAAGTGCAACAGCTTCAGAGCTTCTGAGCCGTCACAGAAGGTCTTGGATTATTGACTCCTTTGATATTGAGGAGGAGCATCCAGGGCCCTTTCCTTATGAGTTGGGCAAGGTGAGAATTTCAACCAGAAAAAGCTAAGTTATAATTTTCAAACTCAAATAGTAAATTTCATAAATTGAAAGACCTTAAAGGGACAATTCAACCCCATATTCACTTTAGATGTTTTTCCTCTGCTTTGTAGTGCCACTTATGTATGTAAAGTGTTTTGGTGTGAGTTGCCCAGTTATTGGCTGTAGAGAAGTATGCCTTTTTTTATATTATGGAAGCTTAAAAAAGATACATTTGAAAAATTTGCCACCAGAACTTCAATTACTCAAAAAAAAAAAAAAAATTCATCAATCACTTTGTGAGCAGTTTCGTGTCTCAAATGTATGACTTGGAATACTTTTTAGAACTACAAATTTGATTTTGGAGTGAACTTTCCTCCAAATGCAAATCTGAGTAATATGCAAAAATAATAAGTTCTTTGATAAGCTGTCCTGACATTTTCTTTGTTTTGATGCCAACACTTGATTTTATTTTCATGTTTTTCATTACATATATAAAAAAATGTCTCTGTACAACACCACAGAATTTTAAATCAAACAATTAAAAGTGATTGAGGTGCAGACCTCCAGTTTTATTTCAAGGGTTTCAGCTAAAGAATTGCATTAACTGTTCAGCAAATACAGCCATTTTTAAACATGGACCTTCATTTTCAGAGGCTCAAAAGTTATGGGACAAACTAGCATATTTTAAAACATAATGATTGTTTTAAATAACTGGATTAAAATCCTTGGTATTTCATGACTCCTTGAAGTCTAGAACCTGTGGACATCACAAAAGGCTGTGTTTCTTCCCTTGAGATGCTCTGTCTAACCTTCATTGCAGGTGTCTCCAGTTGCTGCTTGTTTGTAGGTCTCTTTGCCTTCAGTTTGGTCTTCAATAACCGAAAAGCTGTTCTGTTGGGTTGAGATCAGGTGACTGACTTGGACATTTAAGAATGTCTCATTTTTTGCCTTGAGAAAGTAATAGCTTGTTTTTGCAATATGATTTGCATCATTATCCATTAGTGCTTTAAAATGCTGTCTCATCAGTTCTGTGGCATTTGGCTAAATCTGAACAGAGAGTATAGTCCTGTATATTTCAGGATTTATCCTGCTACTTCTATCAGCAGTCACATCCTCAGTAAATGCTAGTAACCTGGTTACGCTTCCATAAAATTGTCTCCACCATGTTTGACAGATGGTCTGGTATGCTTCAGATCATGAGCTATCCCTTCACTTCTTCAAACTTTTTGCTTCCACTCATTCTAGTACAAGTTAATCTTGGTTTCATCTGTCCAATAATATTTTTCAGACATGAACAAGCTCCTCTAGATGTTTTCTGACAAAGTCTAATTTAGTCTTCTTGTTCTTAAGTGTAACCACTGGTTTATAAACCCTCTGTACTTATATTCATGAATGTGTCTCTCAATTGTAGACCTCTGACAGTGATACACCTTGTGTTCTTGATTTGTCTAGATTTTATGAAGGGGTTTATCTTAACAGAGTAAAGAATTCTGTGTCCACTTTAGTTTCTTTTCTGTTGTCTTCCAGGCCTTTTAGTGCTGCTGCTAGCTGGTATATTCCTTCTTTTTAAGAATGTTCCAGATTGCTTTTTTTGCCATTCCTAAAATTTTTACTGTCCCACTGATGGGTTTCTTTTGTTTTTTCAGCCTGATAATGGTCTCCATCATTTGCATCCACATCTCTTTTGGGCTTCATATTGAGAGTTTCACTGAACAGCTACCAAATACAAGTTCAATACTTCTTCATTTACCTGTTTAGTTTGACATGGCCATTAAGCTGCTTGTCAGTCAATCGTATAATTACTTTTGAACCTCTGAAAATGGAGACTATGTATAAAAATGGCTGTAATTCCTAAACAGTTAATGCAATTCCTTTGTTAAAACCCTTGAATTAAAGCTGAAAGTCTGCACTACAATCACATTTGAAATGTTTGATTTAAAATTCACTGCGATGTTGTACGGAGCCAAAATTACAAGAATTGTTCTATTGTGCCAAAACTTATGGACCTCTCTGTAAATCCATTGTTGATAAATCAAATTCTTAGGCTCCCAAAAGCTAAACTTAAAAATGCTTGGTGTTGTGCTGTAGGTAAATATTGAACGGAAATATCAAGTATACTTTGAACTGTATGGACAAGGAGTGGATGAGGAGCCAACGGGAGTCATCTCCATTAACAAAAGCAATGGCACTTTGTGTGTCCACAAGCCTGTGGACTTTGAGAAGACGAAAACGCTTAAGGTTAGACTAAACACATTTTAAATGCTATTTAGTGATGCCAGCCACTTTCTGTTGATGTAAAATTCCTCTCAGTGATTTGGGAAGCAAAATCTGTTGTGTAGAGTAGTTACCGGTACTGTCGATGAGTTTGCACAATAAAAAATGTAAACAAAACACGAGTTATTTTTGCGTGAAAAAAGCTGGCATTTCACATTTTGTCACATTCCTGTATAATAAGAGGATATATCAGACTTCATATTGTATATGTAAAATAATCTGCCTACTGTAGTGGGAAATGTTGAAAATATCTTATATCTATAGCTACAAAATCTTTGTTTTATCATTTCTTGCACTACATTTACAATGTCCAGCAATTTTATCCTCTTTTTCTTTATATTTTAACTAACTCTGCATGATATCTTTTGATGACTAGCTAAGATTTGTAGCCAGAAAGATGGATATATCACTTGACACTAAGTTAGGACTTGAGATTTCCATAAAGGACATCAATGACAACCCACCGCTCTTTCAGAAGGATCTGTATGAAATTAGTGTTGATGAGGACAAGACACAAGGTAAAAAGAAAAAAAAATACATTTTTCTTTTGAATAATGAATTTAAAATGATGACTGAATATGCGCCTTTGCTTGATTTATCATTTCCCAACAGGCTCTCATCTTTTGACTGTGCTAGCTGAAGACAGAGACCAGAAAGGAACATTAAACTCAACCTTCCACTATGAAATCAAATCCGTGTCTCCAAATGTTCCAGACACTGAATTCTTCATTAATGAGCTTGGTGTCATCTCATTTAAAGGATGTTTAAATCATGAGGTAGGAGACTATTTTTGTAATATGTCAGGGTCAAGTCAGCTGTATGGTATGTTTCAAAGATCGAGTAATAGAGGGATTTCCTGTTCTGCTAGATCTTCATCTGATTAGACAAAGTAAAACTTGTCATGGTATTTATGCAAATATTCATGCTTCCTTTGAGCACTGTCAGATGCATGTAAAGTACAGTGCAGTACAGTTCATGAACAAAAATTACCTGAAGGGTGCTTTTAAGGCTAATTTGTGTCAGTGATAACAGAACTGTTGCAAATTTTACAAAAATTATAAAGGTTTCCTTATAATAAATAATGATTATTCCTGCATTATATAATAATAACAGTAAGGTTTTTGAAAAATGATCAAACTGCTCTGGGATGAAAAGGAGTGTGAATACTTTCTTGTTCTACTAGTCTGTTTATGCAACAGTTTTCATTTGCTTTGTATTAAGGTGGCTGATATGTTTACGATACTGGTGGAGGCCATAGACCATGGAGAAGTAATCAGACTATCCAGTTCAACCACAGTTGTCATTCACGTCCGGGATGGTAACCACCATCTTCCTGTCATCAGTGGTCAAACGGTAGGCAGTCAGTTGGGCATTACAAACACTAAACAACATCAGATTGTTTCAGCAGTTTCACACCAGCAAGCTGATGTCCATGTATACTGTATACAGAACTGTCAGGTGAGACATAATGGTTGTGTGACATGAATGGTTGTGTGTGAGGTTCAGTGCTGCTTTTGAAACTCAAATAAATTATTTCCAGCTATACACACAAAGTAATCAGGGATTGCAAACAGGAGAGTAACTAGACACAGCTCAAACTAATAAACCTATAAACTAGTGAATCACAGAGAAGAAGTAAAATTCATATCTAGACTCAATAGATAATAATTAATAAAGTAAAACAGAAAATGCCTAAAGATTTACACAACACACACAAAGAAACTCACACAGGCTCAGGACACAGGAAGACACCAGGGAGACAAGAATGATTACCAAAGCATGAAGAACTCAAGAAATTAAAGTCCATGATTGTTAAACTAGAACGCAAGTATATCATACTGAAATAAATAAAGAGCAATCAAAACTCAACCTTACAATAATCAAATACTGAAATCCAAGAAAGGAGGAAACAAACTGAGTATTAAAGACAACAAAATCCCGCAATAAAACCCAAAGACCATGACAGGTCCCACACCAGCATTTCAAAAGGGTCAAGGTCTTGACTTTGACTCAGCCATTGCAACACGTTGATTCTTTTCGTTTTTAGCCATTCACGTGTGGATTTGCTGGTGTGCTTGGGATCATTGTTCCATTGTATGACCCAATTTATGACAAGCTTAGCTGTCAGACAGATGGTCTCACATCTGACTCTTTAATACTTCACTGCAACGTGACTACAAGGTGCCCAGGTCCTGTAGCTGCAAAACAAGTCCAAATCATCATCCCTCCACCACCGTGCTTGACAATGTTTGAGCTGAGATGTCGTGTTTGATTTTCGCCAAGCATGGTGCTGTGCATCATGGCCAAACATTTCCAGTATGGTGTTGTCTATTCAAAGGACATTGTTCCGGAAGCCTTGTGGTTTTTTTCAGATTCTATTTTGCAAACCTAAGCCTTGCTGCCATGCTTGGGGAATTCGCTGTGACATCCACTCCTAGGAAAACTGTTAACTGTCTTGAATATTTTCTACTCACTAATAATTTTTCTCACTGTAGAATGATGGACTTCAGATAGTTTAGAAATGACCTCATAACCCTTCACAGATTAACAGGCAGAAACAGTTGCTTCTCTAAGAAAACTGCCTGTAGTTTTCCTCCTTGGCATTTTGTTAACACACACTTGAATGCTCCAGACCAGCAAACTGCCAAAACATCTGCTTTTATAGAGGTGGTCACACCTGGCTGCTACTTACCCTCTTATTTCCTGTGTAAGCAGTAAGGAGGTACTTAGTTTTTCACAGCTCTGCATAAAGTTCTGTGAAACCATTTTTTGCCACATGATTGTAACTGCTTAAACCAGTACAGGGAATATAACAGTGTTGATAAGCCATATTGGCATAATGAATGAATAACATCAACAAACAAATGTAACTGTGTACTAGCACTGGGAATTTCTTTTACACATTTCTTCATGTTTGTGGCTCCACACTGTATTCAAACAACAGGGCACTGGCAAAGTGAAGGAAAATGTGATTGGAGACTCTCCTCTGCGGCTACATGTGACAGACAAAGACACCCCAAACAGCTGGGCATGGAGAGCCAGATACACCATACACGGTGATGAAGCAGAGCACTTCAGGATTGAAACTGACTTAGATAATAATGATGGAATCCTGACAGTAGTTAAAGTAAGTAGTGTTTAGCTGCATGCTTTACATCACAGTGACATCCACATCTGCTCTGTAATTACCACGTTTGGCAAGCCTGTGCTTGAAGCTAACATGTTTAAATATTATGCTCTCACGTCATGTGATTCAAAATGTTTGTGATGCCAGTAATGATTATGTGGTGATTTTACGCAACTGATGTCTAATTTCAGCCTTTAAACTTTGAGGATGGGGCACAGAGGGAGCTGTTGATCTCAGTGGAAAATGAGGCACCCTATTACTTGTGTAGAGTAAAAGAGAGGACACCCTCAGGCCTCTGGAAAGTTGACACCATTAAAGGCCATGATGCCTCAGATGCAGGCCAGCCTGAGTCTGTAAAAGTCACCATTGACGTGGAGGATATTAATGATCCTCCTGTGTTCAGTGTGGCCATCAAAGAGGTCTTGCTGGAGGAGAACGCACCCATTGGAACCTGGGTTGAGAAACTGACGGCTGTGGATCCTGACTCCACTGATGCAAGAGATTTTTTGTAAGTGGGATGCTCAATTCAGAAAAGTTTAAGCTCTATTTTGGACTCTATCAGTAATATTAAAGTGAACTGAATTTGTCCACAGTTACACAGTAGGAAAAGATCCTGCTGGCTGGGTGACAGTGGATCCTCACACAGGAAACATCACTACAATAAAGACTCCCGACAGAGAATCTCCACATGTTGTTAACGGCCTCTACACCATCTTACTGCATGCAGTTGACAATGGTGAACATGCACTTTGAATATTAAAAAAAAAGAATAATCAACTACTTTTGACACCATTTTATCTATTAAAATTTTGGACAGGTAATCCACCTATGACAGGTACAGCTACACTGCATGTCCATGTAACTGATGAGAATGACAACATGCCACAGATAACAGTGGACCACCTGGATTTCTGTGTGTCTGATGGCCCCACAACTACCAACATCTCAGCCTTTGACCTAGATGGAAACCCCTATGGAGGGCCTTTCAATTTTGAACTATTAGGGGATGTCAAAGGAAAATGGACACTGAATCCCGCCTATGGTAGAAACATCCATGCTATGCAGTGAAATCTTACAGAAGAATGGACACGCAGAAAAAAACAACAAAAAAAATAATACAAATAATTTTTTTGATTGTTTCTTGAAGGTTACACAGCTGGTCTGGTGAAGGAGCCTGGGGTGTACACTGGTGAACAAACAATTCAACTAAAGATCTCGGACATGCAGGGAGTCTTTGTTGTTTACAACCTCAGCGTGACTGTGTGTGGCTGCTCTGTGAAACCCAACTGTCGAGTCCGCCAAAGCACTACATCACAAGTTAGCCTTGTTGCTTTAGGCATAATGCTTTCATCATTGCTTCTAGTCTTGTGTAAGAATCTGAGCGTTTACTTTAATGTAGAGTACTATGATATGTCTTGTAACAACTCTAAGAACACACTACAAGTTGAGTTTTGCTGTTTGACAGTTCTGCTGCTGATGGTTGTCAGTCTCTCAACCAGAAAATATTTCATCCCTATTGAGCCTGATGATTCGTCTGAAAAAAGCTTTCACCGATCCAACACTGAGAAACAAGGGGTAGACTGCAAGGTCACTGCTTAGAAAAATTTGCAAACATACCAGTGATCCATTTTAAGGTAAACATCAGTAAACCATTTCTTTTTACTTTAAAGCTTGGCTGTATGCTGACTGTGCCTGCTGGTATGGAGCACCATAATCCATCTAATCTGCGCAGTCACCATAATGGGTCCCTTTTAACAATGGTAGGTGTGAGTGAAACTGACATTTTTAGAGTTAAAACTCAAAACTTACTGGTCATTTTTTTCTGTGGAGGACATACTTCAGCAAAAGCATTCTTTTAAAGAGTGAGCAGATTAGATCAGCTGTTGCTCTTGTCATGATATTCAACAGGGTATGGAGCAGAGCATCTACTCTCAGTATTGGGATGATAGGTTGAAAAGTCTACCCTACCAATTCACCAACACTAGGAACCAGGTTGTACACACTCATGGAAGGTCAAGGATATGCCTTACAAATGAATAAAATATTAATTGCAGCTTTGCTTTCTTCTGTTTCACCCTTTCCTTTAGACAACCTGGAATGCTCTAATAGACACTGACTACAACCTGAACCAGGTAGAATATAAGAAAGCTGTTTTATTACTTTGAGGCCAGTGCAAAAGAAACTTATGTTAACTTTGTGTGCGCAGTTTGAACAAATGGACACAAATTTCATCCATGAAAACTACATTTATGAAACGAAGACCATCCCTCTACTTCATCAGGTTGGTAGTCTCTTTAGTACGTCTCCTGTGGTGCATTATATTAACCACAGATTCTGCTTCCTCATATAGGGACTACATTTTGGCTTTTCCACACCTCATTTCAGTCTGCATCCTATGAATCCCAAACAAGACCTCAGGTTTAAAAAACAAAAAAAAAAAAAA
>VUQH01031909.1:0-33655 GCA_015106775.1 Etroplus canarensis
TTTGTTACCCAGAGGCAATTTCTCTCTAATGGTGTCTAAAAAGTGAGTTTACTTTAAACTGAGGTTTGTTTTGAAAGAAGAAAACGAATAAGGAGAGAAAGCTACAAGCATAACCATTTATTTTGCTCTGCAAATGGATCCAACTGTTGAGGAGGAAGAGTGGAGAAGCCACTTTGTTGTATTCAGGTTCTTAATCAAGTAAATCAAAGAAGGAATAATGGCTTTTTTTTCTCCCAGAGCATGAGCTTTAATGGCAGATTCCTTAAGTACCATGGTGAATACTGAATTTGACAAAATTTATTGGTCTTCAAACTAGACCTTTCTGGTTGTGACTGGTTTGGGAACCACTTTCAGTCTGTGGAAATTTGTTTGAAATAACAGAGCTATGTATATTTATTTGAATCCAAAGACATGGCTGAAAACACTGGCATTCCCTCCCTGTGGAGCAGAATGGAGAGATTTGAAAGGCTTAGTGAGATTGCGGAGGAACCCATTGAAGGGATTCATCAGAGAACAGGTAATTCTTCGGCAGTGGTCACAGTGTCTTTATAGGCTCAGCTGATTTTTTTGACACCAGATGGTAGAGTTGTCATTAGGCTGCAGCGACGGGCCTTCTGAAGTGGAGCGAGCCGTGCATCGCTTTGCACTCCAGCTTTTCGCAGACGCGTCATCCACTTGCAAGTTCATCGCTCTGCCATTGTATGATGACACAAAATCAGGGCCTTCTGGCTGAATAACTGTAAAGCTTCTGCGCCGCCTCACCAGCAGCTGAGGGCAATATAATGGACATATTGGCGTAAAGGCCTTTTTAATATCAATAGTGGTTATAAAATTGAGAAACAGATGATTGTTGTGGATAGATTTCTCTCTCTGTGTGGGAGCTTTACACCAGTGGCTGTCATGTCTGCTCGTTAACATTTCCACAGTCGTCACGAAGGAAGAATCTGGCAAATACTTTGCATTGATTGAATTCTCTATTCAGAGATTATATATATGTGTGTGTGTGTGTGTGTGTGATTTGAAATTTTAGGCACAATTAAACCGAACAAAAGCTTAGGCCAGTCACGTCTCTGTATTCTTCACACAAAGACAAAGGCAGGTTTGGGACATCTGTGGTTTCAGGGAGGAAGCAAAATGAATTTTACAGAAGTGAAATAAACCATCGTCACAGCACATCTGTTGCCTTGGCATTGCATGGAAAGCGAATGTGAAACAAAACCCTTTAAAATGTATATGTAGTAAGTATAGCAAGTGTTATATGTACTGTATGTCTAATAAGACATGTACAGTCGTGAAAAGAGGGGACACCCCAGGTTTCATTAGCTTGTAGAGCCACCTTTTGCAGTAATAACTTGAAGTAATCGTTTTCTGTATGACTAACTATCTCTTGTATCCTTGTGAAAGAATTATGCTCCACTTTTCTTTACATCATTGGCATTCATTTATGCACAGCTCTCTTAAGGCCCTGCCACAGCATTTCAGTCAGGCTGAGATCTGGACTTTGATTGGGCCATTACAGCAGTTTGATACTTTTCTTTCTGAGCCATTCTCTTGCGGATTTGCTGATGTTCTTGGGCTCATTGGCCTGTTCTATGACCCGTTTTCTCCCAAGCATTGGCTGTCAGATACATGGCCTCGCATTTGACTCTAGAATACGTCTGCATGCAGAGGAGTTCATGGTCGACTTAATGACTGCAAGGTGCCCAGGTCATGTGACTGCAAAATAAAGCCCAAATCATCACCCCTCCACCACCGTGCTTGACAGTTAGTATGAGGTGTTTGTGCTGATATTCTGTTTGGTTTTTACCAAATGTGGTGCTGTGCATTGAGGCCAAACATCTCCACTTTGTGTTGTCTGTCCAAAGGACATTGTTCCAGAAGTCGTGTGTGTGTGTGTGTGTTTGCAAACCTAAGTCTTGTTGCTATGTTTCTTTTTAGGAGAGAAGAGGCTTTCTTCTGGCAACCCTGCCAAACAAGCCATGCTTGTTCAGTCTTTTTCTGATGTATTTGTCATGAACTTTAATAATTAACATGTTAACTGAGGCCTGTGGAATCTGACATGCAACTCTTGGGTTTTTTTGCATTTTTCTCTGAGGATTGCAAAGTCTGACCTTGGCGTGAATTTGCTGGGATCTCCACTCCCTGGTGTCAGGGTTTGCTGTGGCATGGACCCAAAAGGAGATTGACTCAGGAGTAAAAGATTAGGATGGTTTAATGTACAGGTTGTCAAGGTTAAGCAGAACATAGCTAGTTGGTTAATGTGCAAAGCAATGGTGAATCAGGGAATATCCTCAGGTATGGTCCAGAATATCCTTAGGTCCAAAGCGAGAATGAGAGTGGGTCAGGCAGCTAATCCTCAAGGTGTTCCAGGTGGACATTGTGGCAGGTTTGCTTATGAGTGCAGTGGAGAGAACTGGGTAAGGAATGGCAAAACATAAGCTTAAGCAGAACAAGAGTAAGTACGTGACCAGGCTTACTGCACGTGGTGCAGCTAAATATCTTGGCGGAATGTGGAAGGAACAGCTTGGATTAAGTTTCCGACTGACAAAGGATCAGGACTAGATATGCTGCCACGCTCCTCCACCACAGACACACCCACACACCTGAGGACGAAGCAGATGGAGTTAATGAGCCCAACCCAACCCAGAGAGAGAGAGAGAGAGAAGGGGCAGGTCTGACCCTGGAGGACAAGGGGACCATAACCCCTGGAAGACTGTGGCATTACTGAAACCTGAATGGTTCAGACCAGTAAACTGCCAAAAGTTCTGGTTTATAAATGTGGTCACACTGGCTGATGATCAGTGAATCAAGTGCATTTGATCAGCAGCACCGGTTGCCACTTACCATCTACATTCCTAGGGAAGCAGTAGGGGTGTACTTAGTTTTTCACAGGACTGCACAAAGTCCTGATCAGGTAAGTGGAAGAAGATGGATGGATGGATAGATGGATGGATGGTACATGAGTAAAATACTATAGGTCTTATAAGACTTATAAGATACTGAGGGGGAATGGGATATTTGTAGCTGTGTCTGTTATCTTCTGTATTAAAATCAGTGTTAAGTAGTATCTAGTAAGCTATTACAGCAATGCCAAGACCTCGGAGTTAGTGGCACCCAAATAGTAAATTTTAAAATCATGTCAGTCACATGGGTGCGTCTCCTGCTATGATTAACCAAAACACATTTTATGAAAAGGTCTGTTGCACATAAAGCCAATATATATAAGCCAGAGGTAATGCAACTTGGTGTGAAGATGCAGCCACACAATTCCAGCAGGTTTCTGAAGATCCTGAGCTCACTGACCAGCTGACATACGCTGACCATGCCTATATTGCTAGCCGGCAGCTAACATACCTACAGATGGTACAGTGTGTTGCTTGTTTGGTCAATGACAAAAGGCAAAAATTTCACCCGTAAAACCCTCTTTTTGGTGATGTAAATCAAAGGCAGGGGCTTTATCTGACAATTTGTGTAACTCCTCTTAGACCCCTTATCTGCCAGGAATGAGTATTTGGTAACTTCACTGGATGTCCAAATTGGCCTCACTACTCTGTCTGTGAGGTCTTCTGTGACCAATCAGCAAAGATCAGGCTATGTCAGAGATAGTGACATGATGGCATCTAACCACTGATAATATATGGCAACTTCAGTGACCTTAATTTACTTCATAAAATGGTTATTTTTATAGGCCTTGTAATATCCTCTAATAACACCCTAGGGTTGAAGTGTTCAATTTCCAAGTATTTCAATGGGTGGCTTATAAAGGGTTGAATAATCCCCTTTAGAGAGCTGTTGACCTGGTGTGAGGAGCAAATTTAGGGAGGGTCTTCTCCCACTTTTTTTAAATTCACGAATCGCTTATTTCTATCATTTTTTTATGAGCACAACTGACAGCTCTTAGAAGTCTTTGAAGTGGGACCCAAGTTGTAAGCCATTAAGACTCATGGAGACAGGTACAATAGAGGAAAGGCTTTTAACCCCACCTTAACATGTGACCAGTAGTTACACAGATAAGCAACAACATGTTTAATTTTGCTGTTGGTCTTTTGCATGCTGCCAGAGCGGTTAAAACGTCCCAAAGCGTGAACTCTACAAGACCTGTAGCTCCCCTGTGATAGCTGGCACCATGCTTTAGCCCAGATCCTTTAAGTCTTTTAAGTTGGATGTTGGAGCCACTGTGAATCAAATCGGTTCCTCCAAATCCCCTAAACCTTGTCACCAGTTTGCCCTGCTGTTTCTGAGGTGCCCTGAATGAATTGCTGTGGCCTTTGTCAAAGTCCCATTCTTTAAAGTTGCCTTTTAAAGTGTTTAACCCTACACATTCATTATGTGAGGACTTGTTCGCGAGCAGCGCAGGTCCAAGCAGTGTGGTGGCTTAGCGAGTCCATATCTGCACGTACACGCAGGTACTTTGGTTGACACAGACCTTGGCAGAGGAAGTGAGATGAGCACTCCAGGCCATGCTTCTAATCTTCACCAATAAAACTTTAATCCACTTTGGTCAGAAAAAGTGGATTTGGCCTTGCAGTCCACACTGGGACCCGGTGGCCCATATAGACTGTCTTAGCAAAGTTCTGAGAGGAGAAGGGCACGCGGTCACGAGGGTCTCGGAAATTCTGCGGCGAGCTACTAATGCTAATCAAAACTCTACACCTTTTTGTTTTCTTTGTGTTTCATATTTTCCGGTCAAATATGCCAGGAGATGTGATGCTTTTTAGCAGAGAACGCCGTGAAATCGAGATATTCCAACGGGTGGCCACAGGCCATGAATGTATTGGATTTTGCTTAAGATTTAGGATGCATGGTGTACACGGCCTGAATGTCAAGTCAACGCTGTGTCACGTCGGGGGGGAAAAACAGGAGAGTTCAGCACACTCTTCAACAGCAGACTGAACGTGGCATGTGAGAGGGATCTACAGAGAGTCAACGTCCAGACAAGGAAGACTCCTGTGGTTTAATATGCAGCCATGTGAGGACAAAGACGCACTAGCCCACCCATCACTTCTGTGACTTTGGACCGACTGTCGTCAGAGCTCATTTACCATATATTACAATAAACTTCATTTATTCAGCCAGGATAACATCAGGCTCTTTTGTTTCTCTTGCCTAAAAATAACAGATCATTTGATGGATCTGACAAAGCATCGGTTAATAAAACAGACTGCAATGTTTAAAAGGTCCTCTGCACCGGCATATCCTCATCTGTGGCCAGTGTAGTTAACTGAACAAACTTTGTCTTTGGATTGTGGGAGGAACCTGGAGCACCTGGAGGAAACCCTCCGGCGCAGGGAAGACAATGCAAACTCTGCATTAAAAGTTTCCAGCCAACAGAAACCTCCTGCCAGCGCGGCAGTACTGCTAAGCACTGCACCACTGTGCCGCCCACACACGAAATAACTTAGGATATTTCGAATATACATCATTATTTGTATGCGGCGAGAAAGGAACAGGTGGTGTTAGGATATATTACATCTTTTATTGAACAGATTGGAAGCTAAAAATGCAGAATTTTGCAACAACTGTTTTTGACATTGATTATTGCACGTGAATCAGTCAGGGCTGAGTCACACGTCAAGGGTTTTGTGTGTGTGTGTGTGTGTGTGTGTGTGTGTGTGCGTGCGCGCGCACAAGGGAGTCACACCTTGAAAGTCATGCATGTGGCAGCTGCATTGTTCTCTGTCGGTTGTGATTACCATTGAACACTTGGGGAACAGCATGCCGTTTGTGTGTGCGTTGTCAGCTCTTTCGACGTGTCTGAAAACATTAAGCTGTGATAAATATCCAGCTGTTAGGGTTATATAAGCTACAGAATAATTGAAGTTTTAAGCATTACGCAAAAATAAGTAACAAACATCTTCTGTGTTTGCAGGCTTTCCAGGGTGTGATGTTTGTGCATTAATAAATCTATTTCTTTGGATTGGCATCAGCACACTGCAAGCAGATCAGGTCCTGCAGCTTGAAGCCAGAGTCTGCATCAACATCAGTGCTTCCAGAAGTTCCTTTATGGTGTTTTTTGTTTACTTTTGTTATTAAACACATTTGCACATGACAGAAATAGAAATTCTGCAAATAAAAGCAACAATAGTACAGAACAGAAATAACTACTAGGGTTTATGTGCTAGTGCTGGCATTTATATAACAGCAGCCATTGCAACAGTGACTGATTCCACAGGCTAAAATGCCAGCTGTCTTAATCAACATAGTAACGCATATTTCATGATAACCTACAAAGCATAATACTTTGGGTGTTGAAAATATGAACTGATTATTTAAATTCTGGGGTGGCGTGATGGTTAAGCCCCTGTCACACCTTGACGACACATCATTTCTCTAAAACGCTGGCATACGCAGAACTATGATGTTTTTTAATATTCAGGACGTATACATAACGCATTAGTAACTTATATAAAAGGTGTTGATAACTTATGGATAACTTATACCAATGCATGCGTAGCGTGTCGTAGCCTATTCGCAGTATCAACGTCACCATCATGCCGAAGAAAAACTCAAAAGAACGCTGCCAAGAAGTCTCCTGGCCAAGGGCCGTGGACACATGGAGGAGCCATCATCACCCACACCCTCATCACGCTCATCCTGTGATGGAGATGATGCAGGTTCGAACACCTCTCTGGCATCGTCAGTGGCATCTCAGCCAACGCACCATTATACGGCAGCTGCAAGTTAAAAACAAGTTCCGTAAGTTCCGTGGTCATCACATCACATCAAATACGTCTACATACGTCAGTATGCGTTGGAGATAGGTTTGCTACAAATTACACATAGGTTCAAAACGTGTTACTCATAGGTCAGAAATAAGTTTTGGGTACGCTAGACATTAGCTCGACGTATTTCCACTTATGAGTAACTTACAAGTAATGTGTGTGAACGTGTGTCAGCGATCGCATAACTTACCTACAACTGCAACCTACAACTTGTGGCAGGAAATACGAGCCATAAGGGATATGTCGGAAATGTTGTGCATGCTCCAAATTTTTCGACTACCTCGCCATACTACAACATATGCTAGTGTGCTTCAGTGTGCTCTTAACTTATACAAAACTTACCAAAAACTTATTCGACGTACGCCGGTGCATTCGCTGGTTAAATCGTCAAGGTGTGACAGGGGCTTTAGCTCTGTCACCTCACAGCAAGAAGGTCTTGGGTTTGAACCCATTGGCTGGGTGGGGCCCTTCTGTTTGGAGCTTGCATGTTCTGCCTGAGCATGCGTGGGTTCTCTCTGGGTACTGCAAAGACGTACATAGGTTAGGATAACTGGCAGTTTTAAAATGGCCATAGGCGTGAGTGGTTGAATTGGATAAGCTGAAGAAAATGGATGGACCTTGAATTCTTTGGAAAGATCCGGATGCTGGTCTCTTTTAGGTGTTTAACTAAAGTGGAAATATCTTCTTCCCGTGGTCTGAAAAGCACGATCGCATCATTTGCATTTTTCCTTTTTGCAAGTCAATTTTTATTACCCCTTGGCCTCAAATACAAAGTACTTTCATACCCTTACTGCCTTTTTTTATTTGCGAGCCAGGCGGTCCTGTTGGGACAGCTGCTCGAGTCGCCATCTTTGTAGTTCTTACTGTGTCGTCGTGTGTACTTTTCCATATGGTTGTGGTCAGTACGGGTTAGACTAGGACACTTACGGGTGGATGCTTCCCCCGTCAGCTCCAGAGCATTTGCAACCTCTGTGGAAATGCTGCTTACAGTACTGCATTTTCAGAATTTTGGTATCGAAAGGTGTCGTATCAGTGCTGGTGACGTCCACACTTACAAGTGAGCTGAAATGTCAGATGAAGTTCTCTTTGAATCAAAACCTTTAATTTTCTTTGTCCCTCACTAGGTTGTCCAGTCCAGCGAAAAATGATTTATTCATTTAACAGCCAGATTATCGAATCCTTGTCTGAAATGTTCAAGTTAATCATATAATCCCTAGAAAGTCTTTAGGAAAGGTGCGATGGATGTCAAACCTGTGTGTGGTCTGTGATGTTTTGTTCTGGCCCACGGACCTTCAGCAGGTAAAAATCACCTGATGGTCGTCTGCGATGTATATTTTTTTAAATAAACAAAGTAAGCCGGGGGAGCTCCCCAAATTGATATCTGCTAATTTAAATTAACAGAACACACTAGAGCACGAGATTTGTTTACTGTGTTGGTTTTTGATAAAGCGTTGGTGTTAACCGACACCTTCCCTCAGGGGCCTTTCCGGCTCTGAGTAAAACAGAGCAGATGTGAACAACAGAGTGGAAAAACATATTAGTAACTTATCATTAAACAGGTTCACATCTGCGGTTCCATTTTTAGAAGGTGCGGAATTAGATGCCGCACGCTCGCATCAGCAGCCATGAGGTCAAACACAAAGAGACACTCTGTCTGTTTCTGTACAGATCATGGAGCAGATGTCAATACAGCAGTGTTCAGCCTGTTGGACAGCGACTCGCAGAGCATGCGTGTCGTTTCCGAGGAGGTATGCGCTTGTGCGACCTTTGTGCGCGAGCGTGCATGGAGGAGCAGAAGCCAGCGCACTTGTTTGTTCAGGAAGTTTGCAGGAGATTTGCGCTGATGAATCAATGGTGGCAGAGTAGTGGTGCAGAAGATCCTCCGGGGGTGGGGGAGTGAGAAAAAGCGAGAGACTTGAGAAAAGTTTGTTTCTCCATCTCATCGTGCTCTCCGCCCCACGTCTTAAAGCGCCCTGCTGGGGCAGAGTGGCGCTGGCTGGGCGATGATTGTGGCATGGGGTATGGGGGGGCGAGGGAAGGAAGGAAGGAAGGAGGGAGAGTCAACGCGACAAGGATAAAGTAAAGACAAGCCGCAGGCTTGCTTCGTTTTTTTCTTATGTTGGCGGGAGTTAAACAAGGCGGAAGTCATGCTCGAGCCTCAGCGTTCCACATCATCTTATTCGTGGTGCGACCACCAGTCAGAGAAGGAGAAAGACTCGACTCATGGAGACTCAAAGTGGTGCATCACCATGCTTTTTGACAGTGATTGCAGTTTAATAAGGACCTAAACGGTGTCTCAGCAGCCATAGGCATCCTATTGCACGTACCCATGTAAATAAGAACGTCCAAATGGGGAACTGCATGCGTAACCTTGACCCATTCTCCAAAATAGACCTAATCCATACTCTAATCCTGGCACTGCATGCCAATCCGACTATAAGAGGACAAAAGAACAGAAACATTGTCTAATGATATCAGAGACTGTAATCTGGAGCCATTTGTCTACTTCTTGACTCAACTGTAGATTGTGGTAAATGTTTTTTGCTCTTTTGTTCTTTTTACTTTTATTATTTTTGTTAAAGAAGTAGCCCTATGCTTCATTCTTTGTGCTGAGCTGAAGTAGCAGGCTACCTGTGGGTATCAGAAGAATGGATAATTTAAATGAGACGTGTAGTTCTTTAGTTTGTTTCAAAATGCACTATATGTGCAAAAGTATTAGGCAACCCACACATTACACCTACAGAAGCTTTTATGACATCCCATTCTCAAACCATAGGCATTATTATGGAGCCGGTCCCCCCTTTTGCAGCTATAACAGCTTCCACTCTTCTGAGAAGGCTTTTAACAAGGTTTTGGAGTGTGTCTGTGGGAATTTTTGCCCATTCATCCAGAAAAGCGTTTGTGAAGTCAGACACTGATGTTAGACAAGAGGGTCCGGCTCACAGTCTCAGTTCTAGTTCATCCCAAAGGAGTTTGACAGTTCCGCGGACAGACAAGTTAGAATTAAAATTTGAAGTCTTTATTGTTATTATACAATGTAAGATGAAATTGCAGAGCACCTGCACCGTTGGATGCAAAGAGAAATGCAGTCATTTACATTGTAAATAAAAGAAAATATATAATAAGTATAAAAATATAAAAGTATAAAAATATGAATAGTACTAGGAATCTAGAATCTAAATATGAAAGTACATAAGGTGCTGATGTTGGTTTGGTTAGGTTTGGTGTTCTTCCACACCAAATTTATCCAACAGTGCCTTTATGGATCTTTCTTTGTGCACAGGGGCACGTTCATGCTAGAACAGAAATGGGCCTTCCCCACACCGTTCCCACAAAGTTGGAAGCCTAGCAGATCTCGTGGCTAAAATGTCTTGGTAAGCTGAAGCATTCAGGGTTCCCTTCGCTGGAACAAAGAGGCCCAGGACAACAACTCCACAGCGTCATCCCTCCTCTACCAAACGTTACAGTTGACACAGTGCAGTCAGCTAACGTTCTTCTGGCATTCGCCAATCCCAGGCTCATCTATTAGACTGGCAGACGATTCGTCGCTCCACAAAACACGTTTCCACTGCTCCAGAGTTCATGGGCGGTGTACTTTACACCACTCCATCCGACGCTTGGCATTGGGCTTGGTGATGTAAAGCTTGCATGTAGCTGCCCAGCAATATAAACTCATGCCATAAAGCTCCCGTTGCACAGTTTTGGTTTGAAACCAGTCTCATATGGTCTTGGAGTTGGGATTCCTGATTTTCATCCAAGTGGTCTTGGTTCAACTCCAAGTATGGGAACTTCCATTGAGGCAAATCCTCCCTGGGATTAATGAAGAATTCTGATTCTGAAACCCTATGTGCTGGAGTTTGTACAGTGGGACTGAATGAAACTCCTGAATTGAATGACTAAGAGATGTAGCCCAGTACTGTTGTCCATATATTGTAGCTTGCAGCTGACTTTCTACATCCTGAATGGTGCTACCTTTGTTTTTTTGTCCACTTTTCTTTAATTTCTATGCTACATGGACACTGGAGTGACCTGTGTTTATGTCTAACATTGCTAGGCCTTAAGATCTGCTTGAGAAGTTAGAAGATCTCAGCTTGCTGTACTTGGCATCATTTGATGCTATTGGCTGGGAAAGGGGACATCATAGGCGGTAAGGAAGCGTAAGTGTAGCAAGCTACGCTGGGCTAAAAACAAACCCTAGCTGATTAGGGTAAATAGTGTAATTTGCTAACTTAATCCTGTTCTGCAGTGGCCGCTTGCCTCCATTGCATTTACTGCTTTGTTTATTGACTGAATGTCTATTAATATGATTGACAAGGGATTAAAAGCATAAACTGTAAAAAAAGCTAAATAAGATAGCTGGGCCATGCTACTTCATTTCTTTATTTTGACCTCAGTCAAACTGGATGCTTCCCTGCCTCAAGGTACAAATAGGCTGGTCCTAGATGCTGACTTCTAAACATGTGTCTGCAACAAAATATATAGATGTCTTTGACATGATGTCACAGCTCATAATTCCTCATATTCTTTTAATATTTTAGGTTAATTATTCGACAGAGGAATTATATTTTCAGGTTGTCCACCCGCCTGTTACAGGAGCTGACTTGTTGGCTGGATCTTTACCAAGCTTTAGATTAGATTAGATTAGATTACTTTATTGTCATTTCAACTACATATAAATACACAGTGAAATGATATAGCGTTCCCCCCAGGACCCGGTGCCCCATACAAGGGTGGTGCCGGCCGGCCAGGGCCCGCCTCCGGCCCAGCACAAAACCCCGCCCGCGATGTCCTCTTCCCCGGCCACCGGCATCAGGCGACGCCGAGGACTGAAGTCCCGGTCCACACAGCAAGCCGAGATCGGAGTTCCCAGAAACCGTCCATCCGCAGCATCAGCCCTGCAACGATACTCCCCCCCGGCAGGTCATGAAAAAAACAACGCTGCCAGATCGCCAGTTAGCCTCGTCCGTGGACGGAGCTACAACGGCATCTGGTCGTCCTCGAACCTCCGACTTTGGAACATGAACACCACCGTCCCGGCGTCCACAACATCCGAACGCCAGAATACCGGGTCAGAACATGGACAATCACAGGGGAACAAGCACCACCTTGGTTCTGGAGTGGCCGCGCGCTACCATCGCGCTGCCATCTTGGCCCAAAAAAAAGCCAAAAAAACCAAAAATGTATGTGGTTAATACAGTACCTATGATGAGTAGAACATGTGATAACATTTACGAGATCAAACGTAAGGGTCACAAAGGGTCAGATATAAGGTGGAGGCATACTGGGCCAAGCTGTAGGCATTTTTATTTTGTACTGTTTCTTTTTTTTAATGTTCAATATTAAGTATTGCACTTTTAAATATCAGTTGGATGACCACCGAGCAAATTTGATCCATTTGGTTAGAAAGCTCATACTGGATGCATTAATTACACGTCCTTGTGCCTTTTCTCCAGTTACTCTAAACTGGTCTTTTTTAAAAATGTACGGCTTTGTATATTTTTCAGATAAACTGCTCTATTGCTCTATTGATTTGAGACATTAGTGGCTAAAAATGCAAAGTAGCTATGTATGCTTTGTTGATGGACTGGTATTAGCGAGGCCACTTTGGTGCAGATAAAAACTCAGCCATCTTTAAAGACTCAGTTCTATAGATATGTGGCACATATGTGAAATATGTCCTGCTCTCGGGTCTGTTGATGCACACAGACTTGCTCATCTGTGCAGCAGGTCACTGACGTAGTCTGAGTGTTGACTGGTGGCTGGAGGGCCTGAAACAGCTTAGCCCCCGTGCACCACCCGGTGTCAATGGCTTTGTACCGTGCAGCAGATAATGCAGCTTCCCAGCTGAATTTTGGGTGGAGTGAGGGATGATAATTTCATGTGCTTCCAGTGTAGCGCTTGATTTTCCTTTGACTCGAGAACAGTTCTGAGCCTTTTTTCTTTTCCGCATTCATCTTTTCATCCTACTGATTAGTAATAGCGGTTGTCGATATGTTTTGATGCATTTTCTGCTGAAATCGCTTCATTTCTGAAGAGCCTCATAAATGTTTAAATACTTCATCGATCTTCGCTGTACAGTAACGGTATATTCCTATCATTTTCCCTCTGCTTTGTGATTGCAGTTAAGTGATGTGGAAAGCAGCTGCTGGAGAAAAGAGAGAGGTTGCTGGAGCGAGGCACTTTTCCTTCTGCCATTTGCTGTCATTTTGAGCAATCACGCTCTTTTAAAATAGTAATGTGTGCATGTGAATGGTTTGACTCTCTCCTCAACTGGCCTGTCCACTGTGGTGACACTGGCCTTTGATGGAATGGCATCATCAGCTTGGAGATCATCTGTCAGTTGGAAACCTTTTATTGCGGCGACGGGAGAAACAGCACAGTGACTGGAGGATAGCATGCACAGGAGGATAGTGATTTCATCAGTTCCTTGAAGGAATAGATTAAAGAGTGAAGTGGATATACCTGTCAGAAGTATCTCCTCTCAACCTTCTCAAGCACCAGATGTACAGGCTGCAGCCTCAGGGCAGCCGAATTCAAATAGTCACTCCATATAGGAGTTAGATTTGCAGCCCTTTACCCTCTAATCTTCCCCTATGTGTATACGTCTTTGTTAGACAGAAAGTTGACTGAGAATGTGCACGCCGTCTGTTCAGAAAAATACTACCTGTCTTAGCGCTGCAGCTGTGCAGATCTTACCGCATCAGTCACCAAAATATCATCTTTCTATTATGTTCCATCAGTTTGTGTTGCTAATTAATACTGAAGCAGCTGGGCAGTTCTGTGATGATACCTATAAATGAGAGAGGTATTTCACGAGGGCCTTGCTGCATGAAGCTAACAGATGTCCCATTTGAGCTGAGCTGTGCTGGGAATGTCAAGTGTAGCTGCCTGCATGGCGCTAGTTGGCTGCCGTAGCGGGAAGGCAGGCTGTTCACTAAGTGCTGCCTGATGGGAGAATTCAGCCATCTCCCTCGCTTATCCTACCCCGACGCAATGCTGTGCGTCGCACAATAACCTGGAGTCTCGCTTTCACTCCATAACGAGTCCTGAATTTCCTGCCGTTTGCGCTCTCTCTAGCAATGCCGTGTTTTCGGAAATCCAACTTTAAGCATGAAATGTCCTCGTTTTTGATTCCTGAGCCTGTCAAAGTTCAAATCTACCTGTAAAGTCACAACATATTGCTTTAGTTTTGCACATTACAACTAAATAGGATGAATTGCTTATTATTAAGCGTCATTGCATGATGTCGGTGTGAAAATAGCCCAACCCCAAGTGTGAAAAGTGTTGTTTTTCCCCAGCTATCGATGACCACTGTTGCCACATATTGGCCACCTCACAACATCCCGACACTGGTTTTACTTTTTCTCCCAGTGTGTGTCACTTTCTACAATCTGACAGTTATGTTGACAAAGATGAGCACAGACGACCATCATGTTCAATTTACTTTTTGGGGGGACTTTTGTGAGGACAAGGCTGTCAGCATCTTGTTGAGGAGTTTGCTCATGTTGCAAGCTGTAAAAGTGATTGACTGAGATGTGATCTGTACTATGTTTCAGCCAAGTTGTGGTCACACACACACACACACACACACACACACACACACACAGGTTCTGGTAGCGTTGGATTGCCCCAGTCCGTCTGTTTCCATTATTTCACATTTTTGTTCTAACCTAGGCCAATTGGGCGCTATCCGGCAAACATTTTGATGCTGAATAACCATTGTCTGGTGCTTTATTTATTTATTTACTAGCTATGATTAAGAAGAAGTTCAAAAATGAAAGTTGAACCAACGTCGCAGACATTACCTTGGCATCCGTTCGAGGTACTTCTTTAAGTTTGCTCAGGCGCCGTCATTAGACTTTCTTGCACGAGAACATTTGTGTTCAAGAATTGTTTTCTACTATGTCTTTATTGATTAGAATAAAATTCTTCTTCTTCTCCTTCTTCTTCTTCTTCTTTTTCTTTTTCTTTTGCCTGCTTCCATTAGGGGTCGCCACAGCGGATCATCTGCCTCCATCTCACCCTGACCCTTGCATCCTCTTCCCTCACACCAACCCTCTGCATGTCCTCCTTCACTACATCCATCAACCTTCTCTGTGGTCTTCCTCTTCTCCTCCTGCCTGGCAGCTCCATCTTCAACATCCTTTGTCCAATATGTCCACTATCCCTCCTCTGAACATGTCCAAACCATCTCAGCCTTGCTTGTCTGACTTTGTCTCCAAACTGTATCCAGTCGGATTCAGGCCACTTCCATATGTGATCCTAAATCGGGTACATATCCGATGTTTTTAAAGTGACCTCAGTCCGAACTGTCAGGTCGCATTTTATCCGACTTTTACGTCACTGAATTGAGACAGACGTCATAATTTTGCACCAGAGGAGGCGGGACGCGGGAAGAGCAAATGTAACCAGTGCACAAAACAAGCATGACATTGGAAAGAAAGTGAGGTTTAGCTCACCTGCTTTACTTCTGTTACCACAGCGTGCTGCGTGTGACGTCATGTCTTCTTCTGCGCATGCATGCACGTCACTTCCAGACCACAGACTGTTCACACTGGAGTGTGATGGCAGTCGCATTTGAATTGTAATGTGAAGAAAAAAATTGAAATTGCCTGCAGTAGGAACGTAGCCCTAGATTTGAGTTTACATCTAGATCGAGATTACAGTTGTTTCCACAAACCATCTCCTGTATTTCAGTATTTACATGACCGACGACGGAAGGCTATTTGCACCGTGCCTGGAATTAAACAGCTGCATTCGTAAATGCCTTCTTTCTTTTCAGCATTAACGTGTGTTTGTTTTGGCTTGTTGCCGTGTAGATTACAACAAGAGCGTCTATCAAACCTATATTTAGCTCCACCTTCTCACAGGGATTGATTAACTTTGAGAAAGTTCAAGATTTGCTGTTTCAGTGGTCCACCCACGTTCGAGCCATTTCTTCACACACGCGTAGAGTATGTCGATAAATTACGTGTAAAATCCTCTCTAAGTTTATATCAGACGTGACTACTGTTTACTGCCGCAAAGATTTTTCACACAATAACTGAAAAGTTTACCTCTCTACGCTGTGCTGGAAAAGACAAGATGCAGTTCCACAGGGAGCGTGCGTTGTTAAGACCAGTTAAAGGGAATTTCACATAAGGCGGCAATTAAATGTAATCCTGGCAAATTAGACTGAAAGCATCGCTCGCACTTAAATCCTAAGTCAGAGCAGTGGGCTGCAGATTCTCTGTAATGATTTGGTGTGAGAGTGTGTTTGACGTGATTGACAGCTGCCCAGAGACCTCCTTCAGGCTCTGTCTTCATTTGCTACGTCCATCTCAACCGTCAATCTCCATTTACGAGCTGTTCGTTCGCCTAGCGCTATGGCACAAAACTCTTGCTTTGCAAACGTGGCCTGATCAGACACTTCTTATCCTCCTTACACCTCCCCTAATTTGAAGGGTAGCTGCCTGCCGAAGCCACTGATGCGTTCCTAACTTGCCTGCTAGATTCATATATATATATACACATGCTGTAAGACGTTATTTCATGTCAGATGTGCTGGTGGCGATGTGTGCGATTGTGAGAACGACTCCCCCCTTTCCTCTTGTGCCTACATCACGCTAGAGCCGGCTAATGTGTGTGCGCGTTGAATTTCAGCAAGCTGCAGAATGTGCCAAGCGCTGCCAATAGTGCCTGCTGCAGAAGGGCATCAGGTTGACCAGCTTGAGCCAACCAGCCTGCCAACTGTAGCGGGCAGAGGGAGGGACGGAGTGGGGAGAGACGGTGAGGAAGGGAGGGAGTGGGAGGATAATGACTGGCCAGAAGCGCGTGGTAGGGGAGGAGTGAGGAGGAGCTGATTCAAGAAATAAGAGCGTGGAGTGGAAGGCGGGGGTTTGTCCTTCCAGGGTACACATTTGCAGTTCTGTGCAAATCAGACTCGAGTGCAGCCGCAGCAGAATGACCTCCTCCCACTTCACACCGTCCAGGACTTGTGTGACCTGATCAGCTGGTGCCAGTGACACCAGCAGTGGCAGATGTTGATGCCTCCAGCCAGCCAGTCAGCGCTCGCTATTCAGCAATGAACAGATGTGCAAGTGTGGAAAATAACAGTGAAGTAAATCCAGCTTGCGACTGTGCAGGCTTTAGCATTCACAGAGAGACACTGAGAGGAGAGGGTTGTGCTGACATGTGCTACAGATAAGACTTTTAAAGCACCTCTCACATGCCTGTATGTACAGTATAGATCATGTTTGATTCCTCCAGTATAGCAGCCCGGGGAGGGGGGGGGCTGCTGTTCTCTGGAGTTGTTTTTTTCTTTATTTTGTCATTTTGTATTCCATTTAGATCTCTTTTTAATGCTACTGAATGCAAAAACCTGGGACATAAAGAGCCTTTATGTTAATGTTGTGGCTACCAGTTTTAATTCTAAGAATTCATCTTTTGTCTGCATGCTGTGGCTCTGTGGAGAAGAAGACAATCAAAGGTGTGAACAGTACAGAATTCAAAACCCTTTTTCTTTACAGTTGCTGCTGACGTGTGTCAAACCTGACATAGAATTTAAATGTTAACCAGTTCAAAGCTGCAGCTTTCTCAGCTCTTTAGTAGCTTCATTACTGGGTGTTTCTTGTTGAAATGCTCAGTGGGAAATCAGTAGATGTCTCGTCTGGAAATGTTAGTTTGTACCTTAGAACTGAGAGAGTTTCATGCAGATTTCTCAAGCGAAGAAATGCTCCAGCAGTGATTCATCAGGTGTTTTCTGTAGGAAAATTATATTTGATATTTACTTCCAGAACTAGCTGCAGTAACTACAGGGGGATCGAGTTGATGAGCCATACCATAACGATATGGGAAAGAGCTGTTGAAGCGAAGGTTAAGAAGAGAGGTGACAGTCAGATGCAATGTTTGCTTTGAGAGTGCAGAAGGAGTTGCACTGTGTCTTTGTTGACGTAGAGAACGCATATGATAGGGTGCCAAGAGTGGAACTGTGGGATTGCACGTGGAAGAAGAATTGTATGAGGAAGTCAGGAGTGGCAGAGAAGTATGTGAGGGTGGTGCAAGACATGTATGAGGACAGCGAGACAGGGGTGAAGTGTGCAGGAGAAGTGAGAGATGGGTTGAAGGTGGGGGGTGGGATTTTATCAGGTATCGGCTCTGAGTTGCAGTGGTGATGGACAGGTTGACAGATGAGGTCAGGAAGGAGTCCTTGTGACTATGATGCGTGCAGATGACAGATCCTGGAGAGGTGGAGGTATGCACTGGAGAGACGAGGAATGGAAGTCATTAGAAGCAAGACAGAATAGAGGCAGGTGGAACGGAGAAGATACAAGGTGGACAAATTTAAATACCTGGAGTCAACCATCCAAAACAAAAGACAATGCACAAGGGAGGTGCAGGCAAGGTGGAGTGGGTGTGTTAGGAGTGATTTGTGACAGAGGGATAAAAGCAAGCATGAAAGGGAAGATTTAAAAGACGGTAGTGACACCTGCTTTGATGTATGGTTTTGAGACTGTGGCACTGACAAAAAGACAGGAGGTGGAGCTGGAGGTGGCAGAATTGAAGATGTTGAGATTTTCCCTGGGAGTGACCAGGATGGACAGGATTAGAACAGGTGTACATCAGAGGGACAGCTCAATTTGAGAAGTTTAGAGATAAAGTCAGAGAGGCAAGGCTGAGATGGTTTGGACACGTGCAGAGGTGGGACCGTGGATATACTGGGCAAAGGATGTTGAAGGTGGAGCTGCCAGGCAGGAGAAAAAGAGGAAGACCACAGACAAGGTTTATGATGTAGTGAAGGAGGACATGCAGAGGGCTGGGGTGACAGAAGAGGATGGAAGAGGTGGGAGAGACAGATGGAGGCAGATGATCCGCTGTGGCGACCTTTAGTGGGAGCATCCAAAAGAAGAAGAATTTACTTGCAGAATCAGGGTCGCCTGAAACAGCGCAACCCACTTGACAACTCAGAGGCTGCAGTCCGGTTGTTCAAATTAAGAGCATATCAGTCAAAGTCATCCTGAAATTCTTTTTTCTCCTGGACATACTCTTTACAACGGGGGGGATGGCAACCCCCTTATGTTATTTTGTGAAAAAGGAGGCTGGATTCTACCACCATCTCTCATCTAGAGCCTACAGTCAAAAAAGTTCACGTTTGAGCTCATATGTGCACTGCATGGACAAAAGCATTGGGCCACACCTCTTAATCATTGAATTCGGTTGTTTCGTTCAGTCCATTTGCCACAAGTGTATAAGATCGAGCACCTAGTCATTTGTAAAAGAATGGCTTGTTCTAAAGAGCTCACTGAAATCAAGCGTGATGCGACCGTCATCAACAAGTCATTTTTCAAATCAAGCCTTTCAAGTCGCCCTCTCAAATTAAATGAACCAAGAATAAGTGGTAGTATTTGTTCATGTGCAAACTGGGCAAAAGTCCAAATCGTTCTGGGCTGCATATGACAGCAGTGCTACAGAAGTGGGCGTCCTCATGCTCGCCATAGGAGAATAAGGGCTTAGGCATCACTTTTCCAGTGATGACATGTAGTGCCCTTGATGAGTAGACCCAAGTCTGTCCACAACCAGACAGCAGGGCTGCTCTGTGTTGTTTCAAGGACGCGTTGCAAATGAGATGGCTGGAATCTAGCACATGTTTTGTTTTTTTTTCTGTGTGTGTGTGTGTGTGGTAATTAGGGCGGGCAGCCAATCAAAGGTTTGTGCTTCAACAAATGAGCATAGTTTTGCAGCCGCCTCTGCTCTGGGTCAGATGGGATGTTTATATCACCGGCAGTCTTGTTTATCTGTCTTTCAGACCCAAATAGAGGAGAGGAGAAAGAAGACAGCGATGTTTTGTGAATTTTTTTTTTTATTATTATTGAGTAAGCCCCCCCTCAACCTCCCACAAGAGCTCCACATATCACTGAACCCGCTGCCCAAAGCTCCTCTAGTAACAAGCAAGCAGGCTAATTAGGAACAACAAATAAGAGCAAATTAAACACAAAGAGGAAATTCTTAACTGACTAATGGAGCCAAAAGTTCTCTGTTTTTATGAGCAGGTGTTCCTTCGCCCTGCTTAAAATGGCAGACAGGAGAGAATAAGTTTCTTAAACTTCAAAAGAAAGAGCTTTAGTTTTAGATTTCTTTCAAATTATAACTTAAACAAAGACCACTAACTGTGCAGATAAGAGTCATTTAAAGGTGTAAGTTGGTTTATTATGTCTCCACGGCAGAGGCGTTAGGTTTTCAAGCTGGCTGTCCGTGCATGCACCAAGCCGTCTATAAGGAACCTTATTACCACTACAGGAGCTCACTTGTTTGCTGGATCTTTGCCAGACTTTGTGCGGTTAATACCTACAAGGGGTAGAAGATTGGATAACATTTATGAGATTTTGGGGTGAGAGGTCAAGGGGTGGTCGGCGATAATCTCATTACCAGCATAGGAGCAGACTGGTCAGCTGGATCCTCACCAACATTTGTAAGGTTAATCGCTATGATTGGTTAAAGAAATGTAAAGGTCAAGGTAAAATGCAGCTACGGTATGAACATAGTTTCTGTAGGAGCTGACCCAGCTGTAAAAACTTTATCAAAATTTGTGTGGCTACTCATTATTATAGGTATGGCGGCTGAAAGAAATTGAAGACCAACAGCAAAGGTAAAAAAAATTTCCTCTACAGGGGCTGACTTGTTTGTTGGATCTTTTCTGAACTTTGTGCAGTTAATATCTATGAGATTGTGGGGTCAAAGGTCAAGGTCACACAGGGTCAGATTTCAAGCTGAGGCACACTGGCTGAGATCTTGGCATTTCATTTTGCCTTCTTCTGGCCTTTCTGCGACTTGGATCAAGGTGAAACATGTCCTGACTCCAGGTTCATACTTCATGCTGAAAACCCCTTGTGAAAAATTAAACTCTAAAAGTCATTGTAATCAATGTGGAAATAATAACGACTCGAGGCTCACGCTCCTTTTTTTAAATCCTGAAACCAAACATGGATGACAACTGGCAGCTTTAACTGTTTACGTGCAGGGTGATTTTTACTGGCCCAATAAAGGGAGGGAAAAAGCTCACGTCAGGTCCTGGAAATAGATGGACCTCAGCCGACACCGGTGTGATGTCAGCAGTTGCAAAAATCAAAATCTGGATGCCCTTTTTGCAACGTGTTGCTTCATTGCCTGTTTAAGTTGTCCCTTTTGCTCACTTTACTAAACTTTAAAAGCAAACCAGCAGTTTCTGTGATACTTGTGTTCAGTGCAGTGTCCTCATCTGCCATCTGCAGCTATAAACTACATTCATGTGCGTTAAAACATGTCTATAATATAAAATTATTTTGACCCATAGGGAATTACAGCCTGGTACCTGAGCCTGGTACCAAAATGTCTGAAGAAGGGAGACTTTTCATATACTATAACTTTTTTGACCAGGCGCCTACATGGTGATGTAACTCTTTAAAGTTTGTTCAGAATGCACTTTTTGACGTTTTCTCCAGTGAATTATTGGAAAACGAGTTAAACATCCAGAGTGTCAGTGCTTGTTTCCCTTCCTCTACATCATATAAATTAAATTGGAGGAGTTTTGCTGTTGAAACTATGATATATCCGATGATATTGATGCTCAAAGTTGGTTTTGGAAACAATCATTCTCCGGTAAAAAGAGTTTAGGGCTCAAAAATCCTGGAAAAGTAGACACCGTATGGACATGTATTAATTGAATTGAATTCAGGTGATTCATTCAGTCCCATTGCCACAGGTGTATAAAATCAAGCACCAGCCATGCAGTCTGCCTTTACAAACATTTGTGAAAGAATGGGTCCTTCTATAGAGCTCACTGAATTCCAGCGTGGTACTGTAGTAGGATGGTACTGTTGCAACAAGTTATTTAATGAAATTTCTTCCCTCCTGCCTGTTCCACTATTAACTTTAAAGGCTACTATTGCAAAGTGAAAGGGTTTAGGAACCACAGCAATAACCCATGAAGTGGCAGACCATGCAAAGTTACAGAGCGGAGTTGCTGAGTGCTGAGGTGCGTAGTGTGTAAAAGTTGCCGACGCTCTGCTGACTCAACAGCTGCAGAGTTCCAAACCTGGTCTGGGATTAACATCAGCACAAGAACTGCACACCGGGAGCTTCGTGGCATGGGTTTCCATAGCCGGGCAGCTGCACGCAAGCCTCACATCAGCACGCACAATGCCAAGCATTGAGTGGAGTGGTGTTAAGCAAGCCACTTTGTCCGTGGAGTGATAAATCCTGCTTCTCGCTCTCGCAGTCTGATGGACAAGTCTGGGTTTGGGGAATGCCATGAGAATGTTGCCTGCGTGACTGCACTGTGCCAACTGTAAAGTTTGGTATAGGAGGGATAATGCTATGGGCTTTGTCTTTTTTTGTTTTTCTGCAGCTGGCCTGAGCCCCTTATTCCCTGTGAAGCGAAACTAATGCTTAATGCTTCAGTTACCAAGAGGTTTTGGATGATTCTATACTTCCAGCTTTTGTGGGGACACTTCGGGAAAGGCCCTTTTCTGTCCCAGCGTGACTGTGTCCCAGTGTACAAAGCAGGGCCCTTAAAGGCATGATCGTATGAGTTAAGTGTGGAAGAACTTGACTGGCCCGCACAGAGCACTGACCTCTGCTCCATCGGAACGAAGACTGTGAGCCAGGCCCTCTCATCCAACATCAGTGTCTGACCTCAGAAATGCTCTTGTGGAAGAATGGGCAAAATCTTGTAGAACGCCTTCCCAGAAGAGCGAGAGCTGTTACAACTGCGAAGAGGGGACCAACTCCATATTGACGCCTTTCGATTTAGAATGGGATGTCGTGCTGTAAATGTCCTGCAGGTGTAATGTGTAGGCCTCATTGGGAGCCACGCAAAAGACAGCAAAAGTACGAGAAGGGCTGGAATTTAAGCTTGTCTAAACTGAAACTAAACTAATGAAACCAAAAACGGGACTGCCTGTAACTCTTGAATTCAGCTAATAATTGATAAAAACATCTGAAGAAAGCAGCTGAAGACTAGGGTTGGTGCTGTTGGAGGAGATCCAGCCCCTCTGCCCCCCGCCCCTCTGGCTTTATATGTATGGGGGTGAGCCTCCACAGCCAATCAGCGGTGAGGAAGAGGACAGAGCGATAAAGCACAGGTTAATGATGGATGAGCAAAATAAATGATAGTTCACGGGAGGAAGGATGTACCTCTGCACAGAAAAGTGCACAAAACTATATCAGAACTACAGAATGCCATGTTTTCCATTGTTCGTTGCAGTTGGTGCTTTTACTTGATATTGCATTTTTCAATAATGCACTGTTGTCGCTCAGGGACATATTTACACGTTATTCTTTCAAACAAATTAGATGCAGTGTGGGAAGTCCAATAACGGTGATAATTAAAACTCTCCTTTTCATCGCTGCTGTCTCTCCTGCCTCACCAGCTCCTTCCAGCTGCAATGCTCTCTAACATGATGCTCCGCACGCCGCCGAAAAACTGCCAATAACTCAAAATGCATCTTTGATTTCTGCACCACCACAAGCCACAGTGGCGTGACGTTGTATCCAATACCTTCGCTGACCAATCGTGTTGCTGCCTGTCACCGGCGCTCAGCAAATGAGAGCGCGGGAGCAGGACTGAGGCTAGCAACGAGGAGGAGGAGGTGGCGGCGGCGGCGGCGGCGGCGGAGGGGGGAGGAGGACAGACGAAGACTGCAGCCGCAGCTGTAACAGTCCCAAGGCCCCGTGGATACTCTCTGAGTCTAACGCTGAAGGCTGCGTGTGATTGAGCGACTGAGTCTGAAGGGTTGTGTGTGTCGCCAAGACGGGGACAAAGCGAGCACACGTGCTTTTTTTTTTTCCCCCTCCCTGTGTCTATATTTGCTGCTTGAGTGATACAGAGAGCCAGAAAAGTGAGGGAGAAAAGCATACCCTGAGTCAGTGGTAGACACATAATGAAGCAGCAGTTTTTGTTTTTCCTTCTTTCTCTTTTGCCTTCCCGCCTTGTGTCAGCTAAGATAATTCTTGTGTTAGTCAAGTGAAAAGCTGTGGCTGAGGGGTGTTTCTGCAGGATATTGATACATTTTAGAAAATGAATAGCTGCCTGTCCTCCAGCTGTGTGTTCACAAGCTGAACTGTTGATTTATGGACTGGTTTTTGATCAAAATGGAGCTGTTCGACATTGCCGGCAGATGCAGCTGCTAAGTGATGGAGAAATCATTAGATGCAGCTCCGGTGCTGGTTGGCTGGTGAGGCATTATGTCTGCTGGTGTCTTGGTCTGGTATTATTTTAGAGTGTGATGCTGTGCGATCAGTCAAGGGTTGATTAAGGAGAGCAGACTGGTGTGTGGAGGACTTTATTTTAGCCCACAGCCAGGGGGCCAGAGTTTTAAACTGAAAGCACAGGTTCGGGTCCACTTGCTGTATTTGTGTCACTTATGCAGTCATGGAAAAGATATTCATATCCTTAACTTGAATAAAAGTATCAAATACTACAAGATATTAAAAATCCTACATAAGTTTTAAAATGTAAAGATACTCTTTCTGCCAGACAAGTGTATCTGTGCCCAGTGCCTTGAAGTTGAGCTACCCTGAAGTACTTTATGGACAGGCTGATTATTTATGCTTTTTCTCTTTTACAACAACAAAATATATCCATCCATCCGCCATCCCTTTAACTTCAGGGTCGTGGGGGGGGCTGGAGCCTATCCTAGATGTCAGGGCGAGAGGCCAGGTACACCCTGGACAGGTCACTAGTCTATCGCAGGGCTACCACAGCGATACAGACAGTCATTCACATTCACAGAAAACAGACACGTTGATTACAAACCAGATCACCTGACTTAAAGTGGCCTGCAGAGCTTTATAGCCGCTCTGTTTCAAAGTAGACCTGAACATGCTAATAGAACTTCTTTCCTCCACTTTAAAATTCTTCTTTTTTTTTGGATTATGTGTTTTGAGTTCCATCATTTCATAAATGCAAATGAAAATGCAAGGTTGAAGTAGCAAATAATCATAAATAGCCTACTGAGTAGTGATATGTGGTGAAGATATTAGTTATTTACAGTTATTGGCAATATCGAGTGTCACCTGTACTGTAGTAGTTTGCATATTTGCCTTACAAGTGAGAGGTCCCTGGTTCGATTCCAGGTGGGGACAAAGGCCCCTCTCGCCATGGAGGGTTGTGCCAGGAAGGGCATCCGGCGTAAAACTTACCATTACCAATTACCATTGTGCATTACTCCACTGTGGCGACCCCATGGGAAAAGTACAAGGGAGCGGCCGAAGTTCAAGTTACAGTTTGTTGGTAATATCAATAAACTACTTTATACTTACCTGCCTGTGACATCTTCATTATAAGACTGAAATATGTTTTCCGGCTCCATGCAGATTGTTTTGGTCAAAAGAAAAATGCATCTTTCAGTGGTAAAGGTTGCCGACTCCTGCGGTAGACTGTTACCCCAGAGCGCAAAGGCCTGTTCTAGGAAGCTGAATCGGGGGTGCAATCCCCGTGGTAACTGTCTGAGCAATGGGACGACAGCGTTTCTCTTGGGAAATGGTGTCAGCGTGTGGTGGAGAGCCGTAGAGCATGGAGCGGATCATGAGAAGGTCTCTTAGGAGGCCAAGAGTGTTCAGCGACCTGCAAAAAAAAAACCCTGACTCCACGACTAGCATCTAAATGAGAAATAAAGATTCCCAACAGAAGGAAATGCCATTTTATTTTTCCATGGATCCGTGTATAGCAGCACAGACACACAGAAAACCTCCTCGCTGGTTTGAAATATGTTGGTATTTTTGTTTTTATTTTGTGGTTGCAAATGAAATAAGGCTAAAATTTTTCTCATAGGGCAAAACAATTGCATTTAACCAACACGTTGCTTCCACAGAATACACTTTTGTAAGAATAGTCAGGTCTGCTCCTGCATTAATGAAGGAGATATTGAAGCCTACACACTCACCGGCCACTTCATTAAGTATAGCTGTTCAGTTATTTAATAACACAAACATCTAATCAGCCAGTCACATGGCAGCAGCTCGGCACATTTAGTCAAGACGAGCTGCTGAAGTTCAAACTGAGCATCAGAATGGGGGGGGGGGGAAGGTGGCTTAAGGTCAGAGGAGAACAGCCAGGCTGCTTTGAGCTATAAGAATGCGACAGTAACTCAAATAACCACTCATTACAGCCAAGATATGCAGAAGAGCATCTCTGACTGCACAACAATGCCACCTCGAAGCAGACGGGGTACAGCAGCAGAAGACCGCACCAGGTGCCACTCCGGTCAGATAAGAAGAGGAAAGACTACATTGCATTGTTGCAGACTGTGTCCGTCCTTTCATGCTCACAGTGTACCCATCTTCTTATGGCTGATTCCAGCAGGATAATGAACCATGTCACAAAGCTCAAGTTACCTCAGAATGGTTTGGCCTCCACAGTCACCAGATCTCAATCCAATAGGGCACCTTTGGGATGCGGTGATGGGAGATCCATATCGTGGATGTGCAGCCGACAAATCCGCAGCAACTGTGTGTTGCTGTCTTGGCAATATGGACCAAAACCTCTGAGGAATGTTTCCAGCACCTCGTGAAGAATTAAGGCAGTTCTGAAGGCTAAAGGGGACCCATTGCAGTACTAGCAGGGTGTAAGTAATGAGTAATGAGTGTATGTTGTGGTGGAAAAAAACTTATACTAATGTACATATTACTGATGCATTCAAATTAGCTAATTTAGCAAATTAGTTCTGTCTTGTCAGATAAGCTAATTATGGACATTTTCTCATTATTAAAATAAGCAGATGTACAATAGTCTCAGTTATTTTCTGTAAAAAGTATTTGCTGTTATAATTTATTTGTTCAGTAAAACATTTCTAGACTACAGGGGCGCATTAACGCTGGCTACTGTAGGGTGTTGAGTGTTGCGTCAGCAAGGGCATCCGGCGTAAAATTAATCCGCCGTGGCGACCCCTTGGGGAGAATACAAGGGAGCAGCCGAAGGTACTGTAGCGTTTTATTTTACATCGTGTTTAAATAATGAATAACTGTTAACTTTTAACTTCAACATAACGGCATCAGTAAAAATAAATGCAGTACAGTAAATAGCATCTTCTACTTCTGTTTACGTTCTAATACTGCGCCTGTGTGAACAGTATTCTGTCTTTGTTAACTTGTGACACGAAGGAATGAAATATTGTTCTAAAGAGATCAGCCACGAGTTCATTCAGAGGTTTCTCTAGTTGTAAGTTTGTCTTGATTCTGTAGCACATCTCATTCCTTGTTTTACAGTGAAATGGCGGAGAAAGAAACTCACACAGCCAGACTGTTTCTCTTTGTAGTGGCAAATCAAAAAGCTACATATAAAAAGCCAAAGAGAATGCTGGGGGTCTCAAAGAACTCAATAACTGGCTGGGGGTGGGGGACATCAAGCGTTTGCTGAACAGCAGATGCGTCAGGAATAAAGAATCACATCAGACTAGATATCCAGCTGAGGGGGGGAATGCAATCTGGACGCCCACTTTTCCGAGGGAACGGCGTCTCGTTTGTTCGGAAAGCTCTTTAATGCGTTACATAACTAATAGAAAGGACTGAATTTTCTGCTCACTTCTTGATTGCACTGTTCATATCTGGCTGAAAGGGTGCCGCTTTATAGATGCATTCCAGCTGCAGATGACAAATGCTCAGTGGTTTTCTCCCCCAAAAAAAACCCAAAACAAATAAATCCACACAATCACAACAGAGCAGATACAGGGTTTAATAAATGCAGTGCAGTTCACTTTTCTGTTGTTCAACTTTTTATCTGCGTCATGGCTGCCCTTTAGCTTTTGTTCTCACCACTTTGCTGCGCAGGGAGAGCTTAAAGCCTCATTGGTCAAAATTGTCACACGAACCTTTGACACAGAATCGCCGCTCTGGCATTTAGGAAGGGCGCATGAGCGTAATGTGGCGTGGAGCTCCATGCACCATTATGTGGAGGTGTCTAACAGCAAAGCAGAGGGCGCCGAGGTCCAGGCCGTAGTTCATTTGGCTTCCGGATGCAAGAGAGGGGCTCATTAACATGCATGGCCACAGGTTGTTGTTGCCCTCTCTCTCTCTCTCTCTCTCTCTCTCTCTCAACTGACTCATTCTTATTAGGCTTAAGCTAGTCCATAGTTGTCCAATTGTTTTGTTATGATTGCCTCCCTCGGAGGCTGGAGGAAGTAAAATCCCTGCAATCCATTTCAAAGACTGTTTGATGCATGATGGATGGTGTGAAGACAAGCGGATGTTGGCAAAAGATAAGCACATACTTGGGGAGACTTTTCCCACAGGGTTAGAATAAATTCCCCTGTGTGTTAGTATGTAAACGCAGTTGGTCCTCATGTGATCCAAGTAACAAAATGTCCTCTTATTTTTTGTAATTCCTCAAACGTCGCTCCTAGTCCTCCAGCCTGAATGATCGGTTGTCCGTACCCTCTTAATTGAGTCACCTCTAAATGTTTAGGTTTAAGCACAAAACCGTCTTTAGTTTAGGTTTAGGTTATGGAACATAACGGCATAACAACATAACAAATGACGCTGAGCATCTGTTTTACGCATGGAATGAACAGCAGTGTTTCGTGGACCCGACCATCCACCCCAAGCTCCTCCCTGCACAGACACTGTGGCTTACATCGCGCGAGCTCGCTCACTTCTTTTCCTCCTGTCATTTCTGCCTTGGCCACAAGAGGGCAATGTAACAGTGAAACAGAACTGTGGGTCGTACTAACCAGCTTGCACAAAAGTAATAGGAATTTCGACCTGTTTTAGAGAGCCGACCCTTTTGGCTCAGCTCACCAAGAAGAGCCGGCTCTTTCGGCTCCCAAACGGCTCAGCACCACTTATACCTTTTATAATTCAGCGAAATTTTGAGCTCTTTTGACTCATAATATGTAGGTGTCACATATATTACTTAAATTATTTGATGCATTGTTTGTACCGAAGGATTTGAAAGCCTCTAATAGATAGTTTTGTATTGTGTTTACAAACTTAACTATAAACCCACCCAATGAATGCTTGCTTATTGAGCTACTCTGCTACACAAGGCAGTTGAAACACCTGTAAAAACATTAGACATTTTAAAAAAGACTGCGTTCAGTTTTTATTCAAGCACACAGCCCTAACAAAAGAATAGGCCTTTCTCTTATTAATAACAGTAAAGAAAACTACAACAGCTGACTCCAAACTTTGAAGAGAAAAAGTACTGAAAAAAGGCACATTAAATACAGGACTCATGTAAATGTGTTTTTTTATTGAAACTGAAATTACCCATTAACAGTAAAAATAACAAAAAGCAATATATTGCAATGTGCAAAACAGCAGCATCCAACACTTTTAGGTCTCAGCTTAGTGATAGCTTAGTTGTACAAATTTAACATTCTGCCTTTGTGTTAAATCCTACTTTTTTTCATAATTTTTGTTTGAAGAATTCGCGAAGTGTACCACAGTCCTCACACTCCTTTTCTGCACCCCTGCCCTGCGCTGCTTGGTGGTATGATCCTTGTCTACCCTCACGTGATTGGTTTCACAGCACACACGTGATATTTAGTTAGTGAATGCATTTAGCACTTGTAGCTGGAGATTGTGATATTATTCATATTACTTTCAAAACGGCTTCTACGTTTTCAGCGTGTACTCCAAAGAGCCAGCTCTTTGTACCGGCTCGTTCGCAACCGACACATCACTATTGCACAAACGACCTACCGAGTTTCTGTTGTTGGTTGTCAAAGGCTTTTCAAGGCTGTGATGGTAAAGGTAACTAATAGCATGTTAACCCTAGTACTGCCAAGCTATGCAACCAGCTAGGTGATCGGCAGTGAATGAAAACACCAAAAGTGATCAATATATAGACGACCGGCAGTGTACGAAACATATCTGGGACGTCAGTATATTGAGGTCCCGCCGCACTAGGGTTAATATAGATAGAATGCAAATGCAGACTGAAAACTGTGTGTCCAATTTAGCTTGAGTACTGAAAAAGAAAATCTATGCAGTCCTGTGAAAAACTAAGTACACCCCACAATTCAGTTGTTTGTAGAACCACCTTTAGCAGCAGTGACTTGAAGTAATTGTTTTCTGCGTGACGTTATCAATCTCTCATATTATTAGGGACCAGTTTTTTTGCCCACAGCGTTGCTTCAGTTTGTTGAGATGTATGCGCCGCTCCTGCCGCAGCTTTTCAATCAGGTTGACGATTGGACTCAACACTGGGTCATGGCAACACTTCGATTCTTTTCTTTTTCAGCCTTTCTGTTCTGGACTCAAAAGGTGGGACACCGATGCTAAAAGTTCAAGGGTGTTTAATGACCGTTCTTGGAAGACATTTTACCCAAAATGTGCAACGTCTTTCAACAGTTCAATTCACAGTTCGTCGAGCAGAGGAGACCGTTCTTCCAGTTTCACCACGCTTGGGTTTCCAACAGTCCATAGGTGCAAAAAGAGAATTTACGAGTCCAGGGAGTTTGCAGGAGTGAGAGCGGGTCAGGCACACAGGTGAGGAACTGTGAGAGCAGCAGGGAACCAGAATGAGAACTCGGCACAAGGAATGAGTGGGAAGAATACTGAGCAGTAAATGTTGGCCTGGCTTACGTCACTGATGTGTAGCTAGCACTCCGACAATGGGTGGAGAGACAGACCAACGTTAAACACTGCAGGTCATTTGCAACAAGAAACCGGTGCACCTGTCAGACTCCTTCTCAGCAGTGGCCCACTCCTAAAACTGGACAGAAGTAGTAAACACACACACACACACACACACACACACACACACACTCCCACACATACTGATGGAAGAGGACAGTGGACAGGAGAGACAGATAGGTTAGTCAGCTCATGGAAGACAGGGGCCCATGATCCTCTCGTAGCTTTGCTAGTGTGCTTAGTGTCGTTGTCCTGCTGTGTGATTCAGTTTGGTCCAGGCTTTAGCTGTCAGACAGATGGCCTCACATTGGCCTCTTGAATACTATGTACACAGAGGAGTTTGTGGTCAACTCAATGACTGCAAGATGCCCAGGTCCTGTAGCTGCAGAACAAGCCCAGATCATCAGCCCTCCACCACCGTGCTTGATAGTTTGTATAAGTTGTATGTGCTGATATTGCTGTGTTTGACTTAACTGCATTATGGCCAGACATATCCACTTTTGTCTCATCTGTCCAAACAGGATTGTTCCAGAAGTCTTGTGGTTTGTTCAGATGCATTTTTAAATAATTTCTCCCCTGGGGATTAATAATAAAGTATTCTGATTATGATTTTTGCAAACCTAAGCCGTGCTGATATGTTGAAGTCATACTTGTTTAGTCGTTTTCTAATTGTGCTGTTTATACATGTTAACATTTACCTTGCTAACTGAGGCCTGTAAGGTCTGAAATGTAGCTCTTAGGTATTTTGCAATTTCGCTGAGCATTGTGCAGTCAGACCTTGGGGTGGATGAATTTTCTGGGACGTCCACTCCTGAGAGGACTGTGACATTGTGTTAACACACACCTGAATGCTCCAGACCAGCAGACTAACAAGACCTCGGCTTTTATAGAGTTGGTCACACTGACTGATGATCAAATAATCAAGTGTATTTGTTAGAGAAGGTCAGAAGGTGGATGAAAAATCATAGGTGCCAAGAGAGGAACTGAGAAATTGTAAGAGGAAGTCAGCAGTCACAGAGAAGTATATGAAGGTGGTGCAGGACATGTATGAGGACAGTGGTGAGGTGTGCAGTGGCAGTGACAGATGAGTTCAAGGTGGGGGTGGGATTACATCAGGGATCAGCTCTGAGCCCCTTCCTGTTTGCAATGGTGATGGGCAGGTTAACAGATGAGGTCAGGCAGGAGTGTCTGTGAACTATGATGTTCGCAGGTGACATTGTGATCTGTAGTGAGGGCAGGGAGGAGGTGGAAGAGAGCCTGGAGAGGTGGAGGTATGCACTGGAGAGAAGAGGAATGAAGGTCAGTAGAAGCAAGACAGAGTACATGTGTGTGAATGAGAGGGAGGCAGGTGGAACGGTGAAGATGCAAGGAGTAGAGGTGGTGAAGGTGGATGAGTTTAAATACTTGGGATCAACCATCCAAAGCAACAGACAGAGCACAAGAGAGGTGAAGAAGAGAGTGGGTGGAGACGAGTGTCAGGGGTGCTTTGTGACAAGAAGGATAGCAGCAAGAGTGAAAGGGAAGGCCTCAAGCTTACGAAAGGCACTGTACTTCACCCTCTGTTTTAGTCTTCCCCAAATACTGAAAATATTTTTTAAAATCTACTGTGCTAGCTAGTCGCTACTTTTGCCTTTGTGCTATCTGGTCCAGGGCATGGGTTTATCAAAGCTTGTTACCAAAAGCAGCTGCTCTCTGGATCATGACACTAGACCAAACATTAAAGCTGCAGCCTATAAAACCAAAGCAGCGAGCTGCTAAAAAAACCCTCTGTAGACGGAGAAGTGCTTTGAAGACTTGTGTTAATTGTCTGTAACTTTGTATAGGTGTAGCATAGATGCAAGGTCTTTCACAGTAAACGAAGATATTTGTCATTTTTCCTCCGAAAAATTCAAATTAGTGCAGTTTTAAAATGCTAAAATGTGTTTGCTCAGCCGTGGAGGAAGATAGAAAGATAATCCCATCTGATTACTTTGAATTGTAACACATTTAACCCTCTGTGTTTTCTCTAAATTTTTATTAATATTATCATTTTTTGCCATGAATAAATATGAGTAGTTCTTTTTTACATCCTTTTCTTCATGACAAGGAAGCAAAGAGGAGTAATGAAAGGCAACGCAAACACAACCCCCTCATTTTTTAGGTCTAATCCCTCTTAGTAGGGGAGCGATAAGCGTGTTTTGACTTAGCCCCAAATTTCCTGTTGTTTATGCATCCTCTGCCAAACCACGTGGATCCCTGTGGAGTCGGATAATCTTAGTGATGCCAGTTTGGCAGAGCTGCGAATATACCACTGCCTCCTGGTCCAGGTCAGATCACAACAGCGGGGTGGAAAACAAAATGCCTCCGCGTCTGTTTGCTTTCATTTTTCCCTCCCTCTATTCATCTGCGTGTAAGCGTTCGCTCACAGATAGGAATCAGTCAGAGCCGGTGGCTTTGTTGACACGCGTCTCTCATTCTTCTGTGGCGCTCGTGAGCTCTTTCCATGCAGGGGAAAACTAGAGAATGATGCTGCACCCCTATAGTTCCTCATTAGTGCGAAAAAACCTTGAAATATCTTGCTGCAAGTTCCCACTCAGGTTCTTTTTTTTTTTTTTTTTCTGAGTTTCGCAGTCGAGGAGGGTGCACTTGAGCAACGCCGCGGTTGAGCAACAATAGCCGCTGGTAAGGCGAGGGTGCCCATCATTTAGCGCGATGCCATCTGGCGGGCTGACTGTTGACCTCCTGCATGCTTCCTCTCACGTTCGAACAGCTCACACTGCATACGGTGCGCGTTAAATCTGGCGTTGTAAATTTGTAGTGTTGGAGTGCTTTGAGTCATGCATACCAGCCACACTCCAAAATAATCGAGCATGACTGTGCAACTGGGAGCAGTTTAGCTTTTCCATTCCTCTTTTATTTGATTCTGATTTTCTAGCTCTGTACTGTGGATTTGAGTGTGCCTATTTTAGATGGGTTAGCATTACTGTTGACTTAATAAGGTAATGGAAATCTGCTCTTCTCAGGTTATATAAGGGATGATAGTGATTTGTGCCTCCATTACCTGCAGTGTGGAAACAGAAGCTGTTGAAGAGTGCTGCTGATGAAGGTACCCAGCATCTTAACTCTCGGGCTGAGATCCACCTGGGTCCCGATCCTGTAAGCTGAGCTCAGACGCTCATTAGAAAAGACTCCGCGGACCGCCGAGATCGACTCTCGGCACGACTTCCTAATAAGGCTCCGGGGCAAAAAGAAAAGGACAAAAGTGGCATACTGGTCAGCATTTTCTTATATTTTTGTCATACCCTTGACAGATTCATGTGCGAGTGCGACGCAGGTGATCTGTGCCCGGACATCGTTACCTGGCT
>VUQH01031912.1:0-22781 GCA_015106775.1 Etroplus canarensis
CAGCCACAGAGGAACTATGTATGAATAAAGATGGCAGCTTCTGGAAATTAACATGTGAAAGAAGTAAACAAGGCATTGAAAAGAGGAGAAAGAATGGGACAGGCTGTGCTAGATAGATATCCACATTTTTCCTCTGTGCGTTTTTTTTCTCTGATTAGAGCACATCCAACAGGGGAAGAATAAAACTTTGTTTCAAGCCTTGTGTCACTGTAGGAGAAATCAAACCATAGGAATCTCAGGATTCATACATATCAGCATATTGCTATCACTGCTCATTGTTTCTTCTCATTACACACACAGTCAGGTCTATCTGTCTGTGTGACATAGAAATATTACATGTCTCCATGTGTGTGACAATCTGAGTTATTACATGTCTGTGGATGTGATAAGCTACCTTATCCATTCTTTATTAGAGAGAGACCATCACTGCAGGCTGATAGGCTCCTGATTAACCTACTAGATGAGTTCTCACTCTGAAGATTTTAATTCTGATTATTCCTGCACACACACATAAATACTTTACCCGTGATTGATATGATTCCAGGAGAGCCAGGTTCCAGAGTTTTCTGTTGGCATCTAGTTTGTCGCAGTGCTGAAACAGTGATAAAGAGTGACGTTTTATTGCTTAATTACTCCAGAGGTAACGGGCTCTGTTGGCTGTTCTCTGAATCTATTGGTCGATTGTATAGGTTCCCACCAGTCAGCAGAAGGAGGGGGTCTATGACGTCCCAAAGCGACACCCAGTGAGTGACCGTGTGTATGCCCGCGTCCGACCACCCCCTCAGCCTGCCTCCCCCTCTCAGACAAACCTCTCAGCTGTCCCAGTTGAAAAGCCCTTTCCTTTGGTGCTCTCCCATTTCACAGTCATGTGAAGCTCTAATTTCGCAGTCATTCTACCTCCTTTGAATATATCTCCCACACAGAGATCAGTGTTCACTTTTCCCCTGAGAGGTTTGCTGGGACCCAGTGCCTCATGCAGTGTGCTGTGCCATTGTAATGCTTGTGCTGTGGCTATGGTGGCTGGTGCCCTTGTCCTTGTGCCCCGTGGTGCCTCCTCCTTATGGTTAACTGGGATAATTTGTGTGTTTGAATGTTTGTGTCGTGTCAGTTTTCTCAGTGAAGGATGCTTGGCTGTGGTTCGCCAGCAGTGAAGCATGTATGATCTTATCTCAGATTGCATTGAACACATGTTTTGTCACTGTCATACTTTCTTTAAATGTATGTGTCTGACTATAATTGTGCATGACCTCATATTTTTAAATCTATACTTCAGGATGTTGAACAGTTTTTCCACCCTGTTTATGCCTATCTTTAAGAATGCTTGCAGTAGAAATCTATATGCCTCTTTGTGTGTGTGTAGATGCAAGCTCCTGCTTTCAGGAGCACACTGCCAGTAGTTATAATGAAAGATGACCTTGACCAGCATCAGGCTGCACTATAACACAGCTGTTCTTTATCTGCCCATAAATATGGTAGTTATATTGCTGTCTGATTTAATCTACTAAAATCTTCACGCTCACAGTAATCAAGCTGTTGATCTGTGTGTGTATTATTTTATGAGTATTTGAGCTTGTTTTATTCAAACACATATGCCCATTTTGCTGATGTCATTATTTTGTAGAGCCCACCACCAAAGCCTGCAGCCTGTTTGTTTATTCCCCTGCTGTAGTAGGTCACTAAACTGGACTCCTCAGCGTAACTACTGGTAGTCACAGTTCCTCTCAATGAATTTTGGTAGTCTAGAAATCAGTCTCACAGTTTTCTGGCTGCATATTATCCCCAGATTTAGTAAGAAGCTTACAGGCACCATAGTATTTCTCTCCTCACCCAGCCCACAACACATGCTGTTATTTGGATTGCCTTTGTGTTGGCAGGTGTCTGAACATGAACAAATCCAATATTTCTCTCTTGTTGTGCAACCAATTGGACTAGTCAGTCCATTGTGGTTTAAATAAAGCAGATTCAAGTCTTTTCTGCTTGCCAGTCAGTCAGAATGTGAACTTAGATCATAGAAATATAAATGGATCACAGACCTTTTTTAATTTCATATGTCACAGACATCTTGCGGGGTAATTTGTAGATAATTTAAAATTTAAAATAAATCCAGGCATCCAGCCGGTAGAAAACTCTCTCTGTGGATTAGGCCTTTCGAACATGTTGCGCTTCAGTCAGCAGTGTGACACCAGAAATCATACTGCAACCACCGCATTGTATTGTAAATATAAGTACACTTCCAATGTGCAGTGTGTAATAATTCAGTCAAGTTTAATTTTATTTATATAGTGCCAATTCACAACAAAAGTTGCCTTAAGTATTGATGAGTTTAGACCCGTAGACCCCTAAATTTAATATTAGCACCCTTAAAAAAACAATGGTAATAGTAATGACAATAATGCATTTTATTTTTTGGAAATTATTATTCCACGAGTGTCTCTGTAGTGTAGTGGTTTATATATTCACCCTACAAGTGAAAGGTCCCTGGTTTGATTCCAGGTGGGGACACAAGCCCCTCTCACCATGGAGGATTGTGTCAGGAAGGGCATCCGGTGTAAAACCTCTGCCAGATTACCAATGCCGATTAATCCACTGTGGTGACTGTGGGAGAATACAATGGAGCTGCTGAAGGTGCACAATATAATGTTCATTAACAAATCCAGTTGCATGGACTTAACAACAGCATTTTACAGCACTCATGTTATTCTAAACATGGACTGAACAGGATGGCTGCTGCTACAGTGAAGCCACTGACTACAAATCTATTCTTCATGCAAGGGTAGCCTATTGATACCCTGTGTTAAGTCTGCACGATGAAGGCAGGGTTTTTATGAACTGAAAACTTTAATTTAAAAGAAAATCTCTTGCCAGTTTGCTTCTTGCAAATGTGTATGGAAAGGCAGCCTGATTTGCCACTGTCTGTATTGGGTGATGGCACTTCAGTTGTTTGATTTGGTGGACTGCCCCTATGTGATTAAGGCACTGATCTATTACTAACTTTGAAAAATTCTGGCTATCATTGTCTTTGCCTCAGGTTTCATTAACTAACTAACTCATTAACTAAAGGGTCCACCCTCAAACAGGTGGGTTATATTAAAATCTGTAATGATTCATTTTGAATTAGACTTAGACTCTTCAATTGACCAGCCAACTAATTATGTGGCTTTTGAACATAACATTGTAATATGCAAGTTCCCCCTGGGATTAATAAAGTATTCTAATTCTAATGTAGCTTACTGAAGAGGTGAAAAGGACTGAATAAATTCACAAGCAGACAGATAGATGGATAGATGTGTAGATAGCACTTTATTCATCCCAAACTGGAAAATTCTTCTATTACAGCAGGAAGTACACCAAAAACATGTGCACACAGCATAAACAGGCTACATAGAGAATCTACATATACACAAAACCTACTATAATAGAAAAAATATTATGTAAGAAAATATGAGATATGAAATAATACTCACTTCATTCAATTTAGTTAACAATTTAATTTTATTGATGTATTAATCACAACCATGTATACAACATTCTAATTGGGGCCTGAGCCCCCCAAAAGATCTGATCCCAGAACGGCTCTTAAGTGACCTCAAGCCACTTTATATTGTAAGGTAAAGACCCCCCCCCCTCCAAAAAAACAAAAACAAAAAACCAAACAGATAATCCTCTATGAGCAAGCACTTGGCAACGGTAAGAAGGAAGAATTCCTTTTTAACAGGAGAAGACCTCAGGCAGAACCAGGCTCAGGGAGGTGCAGACATCTACCTCGACTGGTTGGAGAGTAAGGAGAAGAAAAAGAGAAAATAGGACAGCATTAAGAGACAAGAGCAAAAAAAACTATGAGAGAGAAGACAAATTGAATGACATGCAGTAGTGGCATATAAATGCATTGGGGGTGGGAAGGGGAGAAGACGTGCTCAGTGCATCATGGGAAGTCCCCCAGCAGCCTAAGCCTATTGCAGCTTAACTAATGGATGGTTCAGGGTCACCGGATCCAGCTATTACTGTAAGATTTATCAAAAAGGAAAGTTTTAAGCCTAATCTTAAAAGTAGAGAGGGTGTCTGTCTCCTGAATATTAGCTGGGAGCTGGTTCCACAGGAGAGGGGCTGGACAGCTGAAGGCTCTGCCTCCCATTCTACGTTTAGAAACTCCGGGAAAAACAAGTAAGCCTGCACTCTGAAAGTAAAGTGCTCTATTGGGATAATATGGTACTATGCAGTTGTTAGATAGGATGAGGCCTGATTATTCAAGACTTTGTATTTGAAGAGGAGGATTTTTTAATTCAATTTTGTATTTAACATGGAGCCTATGAAGAAAAGCTAATTTAGGGGAAATATGATCTCTTCTTCTAGTCCCTGTCAATACTCTCACTGCAGCATTTTGGATCAACTGAAGGCTTTTCAGGGAGCTATTAGATAATAATAATAATTGATAATAATGAATTAGAATAGTCCAGCCTAGAAGTAATAAATGCATGAATTCATTTTTCAGCATCACTCTGAGACAGGATGTTTCTAATCTTAATGCTGTTGCACAGATGAAAGAAGACAATCCTACATATTTGTTTAATATGCATATTAAAGCATATCTCCTGGTCAAAAATGACTCCAAGATTCCTTACAGTCTCATTTGAGCCCTAGGTAATGCCGTCCAGAGGAAGTATGTGATTAGATAACCGTGTTTCTGAGAGATTTATAGCAACCATATCTTATGTTTAGTGGAAACAATTCCAGAAATGTCAGCAAACTAATGCCAAAATGGCTCTATTGAAACTAAATAGTGAGATTACGTTGTTGCAGACTCAACATCAAGCTAATGCTATCATAATGTTAACTTAATAATGAACCACTACACACTCATAAAACTACTAGAATAATATAAGGGAAACATTTTATGTTATATGGAGTGACTACTTGGCTTTCGGTGTTGCTAGCAAAGTTGAAATAATGCGTGAAGATAGACAGTTGGACGTAATCTTTTTATTGTGCTGTCAGTAGCAGAATTGCTGACAGCTGAATGACCACGGACAGCAGCAGGTTTGCTGTTTGTAGTGGATTTAGTTGTTATTTTATTTTACAGCAGAAACTCACTGTCTTCTCAGAGGGACTGACAGTATACAGCAGTGTAGCATGACATCAGTGTGCACACTACACCTAGATGAAATGATCCCATCAGCTGAAATGTGACCTCCCGTCCAAAAGAGTCGCTTCTCTTGTTTAATCTGTCACCTTTTTAAATGATGGCAAATCAATAAAACACACACGCATTCACACATAACACCATTCCAATCTACTGAGCCCTTGACCCTGTAAGACCTGAGAGAGTCTGCTGAATCAACAGAAGCCCCCACCACTCTAGAGTCCACATACAGAGTGTAGTTAGTGTGTTTCCACCAGGCAAACACATAATCTGAACTCAAACACTGAATTACTATGACATGACCAGAGACCGTATTTAAAACACGGATGTAGCTGGTGTGATATTACCCACTGGTTCGTGATTGTTGTCATGTTTTTCTGGTGCTATAAGTTAGTGTTATCAGCTAACATCAGCAAGCTTGGTTTGCAAGCTGCGTCTGTAGACTGTAGGGGACATTGCACAGAAACACATACCCCCTAATTAGTAGTAACATACTGAAAACACTAGTATTTCACTCACTAAGTTCAGACTTACTGGATGGGCCGTTGGTACAAAAAGTCTGGGACGCTGCATAAAATATAAACACAATGCAATGGTATGGAAATCTCATGAAACGATATTTTATTCGCAAAAGAACATAGAAAACATATCAAATGTTGAAAGTGAGACATTTTCCTACCTCATGAAAAATACTAGCTCATCTTGAATTTGATGGCAGCTGTGTTCTTTTTTTATGCTCTTTTGTGAATACAATTTTTGGTTTGTCAGATTTGCAAATCTTTGCATTGGATTTTTATTTATATTTAACACATCCTCTTCTGCACTGGCTACAATATAATACAATCAGTGGCAACACAGTAAACTACAGTATAGATCTTTATAGCCTAAACATCCTGATTTTCAACTTTGTAGGGTGCGTGAAACAGAAAGTGAGAGAAAAATTGTTTGGCTCTGCAAATTAGGTAAAGAGAGAAAAACTGTATGTGTGTGTGGTGTGTCCGGTTGTGTTAAGCATTTTGCGTCTTTTGTTGTATGTGTGTGTGTTTGCATGTGGCAGGTTAGCAAGTTTTTTTGTGTGTGTATGCCAGTGTGATCAGTCGCATAGCTAGGGATCAGCAAGGTGGTGTTAATTAAAGAGGATGCGTTAATTTTATGCAGAACACATGTGCACAGGTAATTACTGTTTCCCTGGAGATGGCTAATTGATAGGTGGCGGTTGCACTGATGAAGATAAAGGGCTGGGCAAAGAGATGGCGAGAGCATATAATGGGCGCAGAGGGATAATTGGCAGGGCAAAAAAGAGAGAGGCATGGACAGAGAGGGAAAGTGAAGGAAGACAGATACAGAAAAAATATGCAGCAGCAGACTAGAGCTTTAAGTGATGAAGACAGCAGATACTGCATGATTTAATAGATTAAGTCTGAGAAATTTAAAGGTGCCCCACCCATCCAGAAAGATTAAAATTAGCTAGTATGAGTTCAGATTTTCAGGGAAAAAAACAGCCTGTTGAAAAATGGGCAATATTTTAAGAACTGATTAGTATTGGGCAATCTGTTATTGTTTTTTCAGTATCAACTAATGATGACCATACCTCATGCTTTCCTCCAAGGAAAATAATACACATGCTATTGTAGTCATCCAGTGAATACTATAGCTTTGCCAGGCCAATCTGCAGATCATGTTTTAGTGGCAGTGTTGGTGAAAGGAACAACAGAACCCATCATTCTGCTGTAGCTGACAAGATACTGGAGGATGTTTTTTGTGCAGTCAGATTTGCCAAAGATTGATACAAAAAACATAGAAACGTGTTGGTATGACTCTTTCATTTGTGTGTGTGTTTTTTTTAGTTCTTTTAGTGTAGTGGTTTAATGGCACAAAGGGTATGTACTCCCTCACTGTGCTCTCAGATGAGGCATGTTAGTTAATCCAGGTCTGCTTTCTGTCTTTGCCTGCTTGGCTTGTCAATCTCACTCTGTGGTTTCTGACACATGGGAACAGGCTTTACAGAAACACAAATTGAGTTTAAACCTCAGCTCAGCGCTGTAGTTTAGACAAAAGGTAGGGATGATCTTTAAACCTCTTTAAATCTTCACTTGGTCTCTAAGTCTGGCAAGAAGAACCTTGCTCTATGTGTGTGTGTGTGTGTGTGTGTGTGTGTGTGTGTGTGTGTGTGTCACTATAACACCTGCAGTCCGTCATGCTCCTCTCTTTAAAAAGACTCATTTCACCTCACTCGCTTTCTCTCAGTGTATGAAAGCTAACTAACATGTTCGTATGTGAGAACATTTTCATCCCACCTGCCACCTAACACTGGGGTTGTGATTGCAGAATGGACATCAAAACACTCCCCACCACCATCATCATCAACATCATCATAATCATGAGCTAACCCTACAACAAGAACAAACTGAACAGCAGCAGGAGCAGCAACAGCAGCAGCAGCAGCAGGCAGTGGCAGATCTGATAGACTTAGACCTGGGAATGGTGACTCAGGTAAGGTGCTATACAAACATACAGCAGTGTCCTTTTGTTGTGGTGCTTCAAACTAATGCGACGTTCAAAGCGACAAGATTTTTTTTTAGTATCTCTAAACGGGGGGGCATACTGTCCCGAAGGTTAGCCGTCATGAACAGTCTTTAGTCACGTCCTCAGATCATCTTTTGTCTGCGCATCCTCGTCTGTACTTCCAGCTTTGTTCTTCTCTAGTCATAAATGACCCCAGCCCTTAACCTCTGTCATTTATGAATAAAACATGCAATTTTATTGTTGCCATAGTAACCAGGTTCAGGCAGCAAAGTCAAGAACCGCATGGGTGCACCCATGCATTCATGCCTGCTTCTATGTTTGAAAGGGGACAGACCAATATAGTGGTGAAAAAAACTCTCACTTAGCTCCAAGCGGAGGTCTTTTAAGGGTGGAGTAGACGTAAAGGTCAGAGTGTCTGTCAGAGAACTGGTGTGGGGGTCAGCAGGGTTAGCAGACAGCAGCGGTCATCTTGGCTGCAGACACACTAGCGCTGCCTCTCACAGCACATTAATAAAGCATTCATAACACTATGATAATCAGAGCAACCTGACCTCACCACCCTGCCACCTCACACGCTAAGAATATTGAGTGAATTGAAAGTGGACAGAAAGTCTATAAATATCCAAATTCCTGTGCTGTTTGAACATTCTGCAGTACATTTTTCCTGTGCGTGTAGTTCAGTTTAAAGAACATTAGTAAAGCCTCTGCGTCATTGACTCAGAGTGCTTGATGCCAGCGCAGTCAGTAACAACTACAGTGGGTTAGAAAAACTCTTAAAATGTGTTTTGTGAGTGGACATTCTTTTATCAGTCCATGTGAATGGATCATTTTGTCTATCTTGATGTTTAGCTTATCTCGTTCATTCGATTTTGTCTGCTTTTCTAAACTCTGCTACAGCAATAATATATATTACAGCTTCCTAAACTTCTTTGTAAAAAAAAAAGAAACACCCATCTATGCCTATAATGTAAAACACCACGCTCACAGATCCATTTTCTGATAGGTATAAAAAGAACTTTATGATCTATGTGTGACCTAGGAGAGTGAACACGAGGGAAGATATTCTAAGAACATTCATTATCTCTAAAGAAATTATCTGAATCCATGATTTATGCTAATCTCTGACCATGTATTCAAGGCTTAAATTCTTTTATCAACTAAAAATAGAGTATCTTTCACTTGCCACTGGCCTAAAGATAATAATACTGTGTAAAAAGGAGGTGGATACTAAAGTGAAGGATCATGAAGGAACTGCGAAAGAAAACAGAGCAGCACAGAACCAATCCACACTGAATTGGAAGGCTATTCCCTCGGCGACACAACACACATCTTTCACAAGAACGAAACATTAATGACTTGTCCAAAAGAAGACACTGCTACAGTAATGATGCTAGAGGGTGTAGTAGTCTGCTTTTAGATCTGCTGATGTAAAGCATCTTTATCTGAAGCAGATGTCAAAGATAAATCCTGGTAGGTATGTCATCATAATCAATCATTTCATCTCATTATCCCATCTCTCCTCACCCCTCTTTTACCTCTTCTGTGTTGCTGCCACAGTGCTCAGGTAGGTATCGCTAACATACCAATGTTGTGTTGCATGCAGTGTGTGATGCATGTTGCACTGGAATTTGAATCGATTCAGAAATTGTACATAGTCTTAATATTGTGGCCATTGTGCCTGACTGCCAGTATGCACTTTCTCTGATTCTCAGAATATCAACCAGTTAGAGATTTTCGGAGACATGTCTACGCCTCCTGACATCACCTCTCCATCAGTGAGTAGCCGTCATACATACACAGCTTGTGATTTACATCTTGTAAAGTAATATCAGCATTTCTAATGAGTTGCTTCCTTTTTGTTGTTCCCCTGACCTTCAATCACAACCTGCACAGACTCCCGCCTCTCCTGCCACCACCCTTGACCCCTCACAGGGCCTGCAGCCCCCGACAGAACTGTTTGCTCCCTTCAATCCTGCATCTGTGCCCTCAGGTAAGACCTTGTTCGCATTCTGCTTAAATACAAAGCTGCTACAAGCCAGTGGGAAACAAACACAGCAGGAGAGAGGGAGCAGACAGGAAGGAAAGCTGGAGAGTCAGAAGATTCAGATGCAAAGGGCATCTGAAGAAGAGAAGAAAAGGAGGGGGGGCATTGAAATAAATAGGGAGAGATGGAATAGAATTGAAATGTAGATGAAAGAAAGAGCAGTAAAGGTGGCATTGGTTGTGTGTTGAATATGAAAAGCATTATTATCCTGCTACCTCAGATGCTGCTGATTTACCTGTGGCTGAGGCTACTGTGCCAGTCAGGGGAAGTAATAAAACATGCCACAATGACTGTACCGAAGACTTCGTGATATGCATGGGGCCAATGTGAATTTAGAAACTGGTATAAAGGTTTCTGGATCTCTATATAGCTTCTCTTCATCTCTGCTCTTCGTCTCTCTGTGCATATGTCACAGCAGCCGAGGTTAAATGCCAACTTTATTCGCTGTAGGTAACAACTAGAGACCAGAAACGGAACTAGTGAGTGTGAAATAAGAAATAGCTTTCACTGATGACTCTGAGTGATTTTAATGAGTGTGTTGAGTTCTGCCTTTTCATAATGACTCTGCCTCATTCTGGAGGTAATTATAATAGTTCACCATGACCATTAAGAGACACTGCATTAGCTGCGGGCTAAAGTAGGGCAGCACTCTCTGGTGATGCATATGCAGGTTTGTGTGTAGTGGAAAAGCAGGCACTGTGGAAACTCTAATCACTTTAGCTTCTGTCTTCTCTTATTACTCACTTAAAAGGTTTCAGAAAAAATTAAATGACTAATCTCAAACCCCCCACAACCAGGTTATGTGACGATGGGAGCAGTACCTCCTGGCCACTGGTCCCAGCAGGCTTTTGCTGCCCAGACACCGCTGGCCTTCGGGGTCCAGTCTCCTCTAGGCCCAGTAGCCCAGGTGCTGCCAGGTGGCCAGCCTCTCATCTGGGGCCAGGCCAACATCTTCCCTGCCACGCAGCAGCAGTGGGCAGCCATGGCAGCAGGAGCCTTCCCCCCCACAGCCTACCTCCCAGCCCAGCCTGTGGGCACCTTGCCCACCGCCATGTTCCAGACTCTCACCCCTGTCACGACTGTGACTCCAGCCGGCGAGAGCCATTCAAGTGCTGGAGCCAGCGCTTCAGCTCCTTCCCCTTCAGCATCGTCGAGTCCACAGCATGGAGAGAGAGCGAAGAAGATGGGAAAGGAGATGTTCAAGGTGGGGAACTGATGGATGAAAAAATATGCTTAAACCACAGTATTCATTAGCCTGCTTTACTCTCTTAAATGTGGCATTTGTTAGTTTAATATGCAACAAGGCAACGAGTGAAGGCCAAACTCAGGGGGCAATATGACCCTATTATTGCAAACATGCTTTTAATGGGTCAGGACGAAGTCTGTCATAAAATGGTTATTTCCATGAACAATTGACATATACATGGTCTAAATATACTTATCGTGTTATTAAATTGCATACCACATGAATGTTCAGACACAACTGTGTCCAGCTCAGTAAGTATGCCTTGGCAAATGTTAGGCTGAAAAAACTGCGTGTCCTTATCCGCCATGTTAAATGTTCATTGCACACCACCTCATGGGAGCATTAGCTTCTGTTAAGTTATGTTTTCTGCAAACAGACTGTTAAAAAAGTCGATTGCAAAATGATACATAATGTTAACTAACATCACACCTACTGAAAGCACCCCAGAACTATGCCATGTTGAGAGATTTTTTCAAATAGTGGTCATAGTCCCATACAAAACTGCAAATTGCTAGATATTATTTTGTGCTCATTGATGAACCACATTTACACTATGTTCCCATTACAGACAAAAGTGACCCGAATCTGATTTTTCTGCCCATATGTGTTCCATATCTGATTTGTCTGACAGTCTGAACAGCCCAGATCCCATTTTTTCAAATCAGCTTCAGGGCACTTTCATATGTGGTCCTAAATCGGATACATATCCGATGTTTTTCAAAGCCTCATCAGTCTGAACGGTCATGTCGCATTTCATTCGACTTTTACGTCAATGAAGTTAAACAGACGTCATAACTCTGCACCAGAGAAGGCGAGACGCAGCAAGATCAAATGTCAACAATGCACAAAACAAGCATGACAGACAGCGTTGACGGAGCTAATTACTGAAAAGAAAGTGAAGTTTTACTCCATGGTGACATGTGTAGCATCCATATTTACTTTGGTAAACACAGCGTGCTGCGTGTCACTTCATGCTTTCTTCTGCACTTAAGCGTCACTTCAGGACTGGAGACTGTTCACCCTGGAGTCTGAGGACAGTCACATTTAAATTATAATGTGAACGACCACGCAAAAAAAAAATCAGATCTCAGCCAAAAATCGTAATTGCCAGCAGTGGGAATTTAGTCTTAGCTTAGCATTGTCCTTTTGTTTATTTCCTTACCTTAAAGGAGCAGTGTGTAATAATCAAGGTCATCTGCTATCAGAAATTCAGTCTAACATAGATATTGTGCTTTTTATAGTGTAAAATCATTCTAGAATAATAGTTGCGTTTTTGTTCATTTACGAAAAGATATTTATATATACAGTGTTGGTGGTCCCGTTCCAAAGGAGTTACCAATGTTGCGCCGCCATGTTTCTACAGAATGGGAAAACAGACTCAAATACTAGTTTTTGTGCTACTGTTATTGCTATTACAATGCAGGCTAGCACCACTCATCAGCAATAATCTTTTACATACTAATCTGAATTTCTAATTCTAAATCTTACTCATTTAAATAGCATTTCTAATTCCTAATTATATACACGAAACTCTGGAATGGAAATACTTGCCGATGCAATCGTGGAAGACTCCATTTTTTTCCCTCCATGGCCACTGTAGGTTAACAAGTTTGGAAAAGGAGGAAGCGAGGACAGGTATTCAACTGTTGCAGTCTGCATTTTCACCAGCAGAGGCCACTAAACCTCACTCACTGTTCCTTTAAAGAGCCATTAAATTTGAAATATGGTAGTTTTTTAATTAGTTGGGTAAGACTAAATCGAGCCATAATGGAAACAGTGTCGTTCAGTTTGATGTACAACTGAATTTTCATATGTTTATCCAGACATTGGATTTTGGAGGGCTGTATTTGACCATTTTTGCCTTGTTGATTCATACCTTTGGGCCACATAGAGAAGAAGTTGGCCTGCAGTTGTCCAGAATGGTAAAAAATACTGCAAAATAACCTCTGAAAATATAGACCAATACCTACCCTTTCTATTTGAAGTACATACTCATTCTGGACATTTTCACATTTAATAGCCATCCTCGAGATTTATGCTTTCAAGTATACATCTCAGTTTTTCCACAATGAATCAGTCTACTTGGCCATCTTGTTTTTTGTTGAGTGGAAAGCCATGGGTGGTGTTTTCGTCAGTAGGAAAACTGACAATAACTTGGACCGCTGGCTCAGAAAGTTCAATAAACAGCTGTCATGACATGATCCATTTTTCATAACTTCCAACACAATTTTTACTTGTCCAGTAAACATTAAAAAGTTCAACAGTTATGCCCTCTTCCTTTGCAGCTTTCAGAATTTGAAAAGCCACCTGGTCAGCAGGATTAGTCCTTTTGGTGTGCCTGTACATCCCAGTTTTAGGGTGTAACATAAAGAACAATATACAAATGTTGCTTATTGATCTATTAAAATTATCTTGTGCACTTTTAATGTTAACTTTGCTAACTAGTCTTAAATTTCCTTTAGGATTTCCAGCTGGCAAAGCCCCCAGCCATGCCATCAAAGAAGGCTGATCAGCCCAGTTTAGCAGGAACCTCAGAGGCATTCAGCACTTACTTCAGCCGAGTGGGCACTGCCCAGGACACGGATGACTGTGACGACTTTGACATTTCTCAAATGAATCTGACACCAGTCACCTCCACAACACCATCCACTAACTCCCGTGAGCACTCTGTCCATGCCTGTCTGTACTGATTAACGTACTTTTTTTTTCTTATCACATCCAGTGTGTACCTGAGTCCTAATTTATCTCTTCCCCTGCAGCACCCACCCCAGCCCCCAGGCAGAGCTCTCCCTCAAAGTCTTCAGCCTCTCATGTCAGTGATCCCCCCACTGACGCCACAGACCCCCCTACAGACGACTCATTCGGGGAAGCGGAGGGTAGTCCCAGTCGCAGTGGAGAGGAAGATGCTGTAAGTGTGCGTATAGTTTGGTGTGTGAGAAATTTGTGGAGTAAGCCAAGTGCGTGTGCCTTTAATAAGTCACTCCTTATGCTGCTATAACCTGCGCAGCTTGTTGAGATCTGCTGATAAATAGCCTTTGTAGCGGTGTTGGCGGGCCAGGTAATCACTCTCACTGATTAGGGGGCCGATGCAGTTGTGTCCTTTAGTGTGTGAGAGTGTGTTTGTGTTTATACCAGTGCACATGAAAATGTGCTCATCCAGTGTGGCTTACTGTGGGGAAATGAACAGTAGCATGCACGAGTATGTGGTTCAGTGTGTGCATGGTCAACACAGCGTTAAATTAGCTGGTGAAATTGTCAGAAACATCATTAAGCTGTTATTAATATCAGCAAGGTAGCGTCCATACATCACTACTTCTTTGTGGACAGACTCATCTCTGGTGAGATATGGGAAACGTAGTGCCCCGATTCTTCTTCCAGGGGCAATTTATATTTATTTTACCTGCGGGACCTTAATCTGAGATAGAAGATGAGTGAAACTGAACAATGAGAAGATAAAAGAAGAAGAAAGGTAAAGCAAAAGATAAAAAGACCGAATATGGAGGAAAAATTTTTTAGGGAGGAAAGATAAACGCCCTTTGCCTTTGACCAAAGTCCTTGTAGAATCTGTGACCTTCTGAGAAGCAGGACGTTTCTAGTTCTTTCCCTGCCATTTTCTTCCTGTCTTCCAATTACTCTTTTTTTTGTTTCTTTCAAGCTCGCTTCTCTCCTCCCTCCCGCCCTCCACTCCCCAGGCGTGAAACATTAGTTTTATGCCTCCAATCCGGCTATTATTGAAAAAATAGAGGACTTTCACACAGCTGAAAATGTCACCAGCCCTGAATAACACACAGAAGCTTTGCGCAACCCAAAGAAATGTGCATTGGTGGTGGCACTGAGTGAGTGTGGTGAAAAGGTTACCAAAAAAGCAGGAGAAGGACAGGCAAGATGGAGCAAAAGCAGAAAAACAGCCTCCCACCCTCTGTGGAGTGAGGTGTAAAAAGCAGAAGTGGAAGTGTTTTTAGGAAAAAACGCAATGGATCAATAGAACAAACTCTGCAGAGGCTTTCATAATAGACCACTGTAAATGGGTACGTGCAAGAGTGCGTGTTTCAGTTTTTGTGTGCATTTGCAAAGAAGTTTCTAAAAAGAGACGCGGGCTGTGTGGGCTGTGGTTTTTCACTCCAAGTGTCTGTGTTTCTCCTTTAGAGTATTGACACCTTTACTCTTTGCTTCCTGTTTGCTTTGTTCTTGTAGTTTATCAGTCTGGCAGTCCTTCCTTCAGATTTGTTCTTATCTGTCTCCTTTCCCTATATTTCCCTCTCTTATACTTTTCCATGGACCTTCCTTTCCACCCTTTTCTCTTCCTTCCTTTCCTTCTCCCCCTCTTTAGGCGTGTGGTTCTGGGTCGCCCTGCCCCAGTGAGACAGCAGAGCCCAGCCCAGACCAGGCCAGTCCAGAGGCTGGGAGCTAGATAGCAGCAGGGCAGGGTAGGTATCAAGACCTCTCCCTCCCCCTAAAGCTCCTTCAGCTCTCTGCATGTATCTGTCCTTCCCACTCACTGTTGCACCTCCCTTAGATCAGTCTGGCTTAACTTGTGTGTTGCATCTTTATATCATGTTTTTTCCCTTTTCCATTATCATCTGGGGTCTCATTTTCACCGCTCTCATTTGCCTCCTTAACACATGCTCTAAAGATGTCATGTGTTTGACTTGGTTTGAATGCTTTGTCATATGTGGTGATTTTTCTTCCGACATCACCTGGAGTTTTGTAAGTATCTGCTAATACTGAAGAAGTTGTACATGTGTGATCTTTTTTTGGTACAGGTTCATCACGCATTTTCACTTTGGCCATAGTGCTCCCATTGTGTCCTGTTATTCAGATGTGCATTTTAAATCACACCCAGTTCCCAAAATAGCACACATCATACTGAGAAGTTCAATAGTGTGTGACAGCCAATCAGAAACTGTGCACTTCAGTGAGCAGGTTGTCTTTTGGGATTTGTGTGCAATATGCCGATCTCAGATGTTTAGCTTAATTTAACCATGATGTATGCCCACATTTTATGCATTGTATGCAGTATGTAGTGTCCTTCTGCACTGTGCACCAATGTTAAGGTTAAGTGATAAAGACAATCAACAAATGAGGATGTGCATATTTTCACAAATTTGCACTTTTTTCTACAGTGAAATTTACAACTTTCCTAGGCTTGAAATGTCTTTGAGAGGCATGTCAGTATGTGGTTTCTCTATTGAGTGACACACACACACCAATAAAGAGAGCCATTTTGATCCCTGCCTCCCTACCCGGTCTCCTCACCCACACAATTCCCGACTGTGGCTCCTTAATGATAGCTGCTGGCACTCACACCAGGAAAAATGTGATGGTTTTGTTTTCATCAGCTAATACTGGAGTGCCAAGATTAATGACTGCCCTGATATAATTGGCATTAATTAAAACCCAAGAAGCCTTCAAGTCCTTCCCCACTCCAGGAGAGGAGGAGGGGGGCTAAGCAGCTTCCCTCCCCTGTTGGCCTTCGTCCTCATACTGATACGGTATGAAAGCTGCACGGCAGCAGGTGGATGCGGCCCTTAAGTGGGAGAAAGAATTGTAGAGTACTGAGCAGGAAATCTGGCCATAATCTAATGGTTACTGCCAGAAGCTTCGAAACTGTCCTCTGTAGTAGGTGAACTGCTTTGGTCCTGGTCCAATTATGCTGTTCCCATATGGTGTTTACTTGCTCAATCACATCGACTTTAGACATCTTCCCAAACACACACACCTGTGCAGTAGGCCCAGTTATTCCCTGGACAAGCACACCTGTGATCGATACTGTCACCACCTGTGCTCATATTGGAGCCAAAAATATGGGTATGCTTGTGTGAGTGTATTGCTGCTGGCCATGACCGCCTGTCCTGTCCTCCCCTCCCACTGTGTGTCTCCGACAGACATGTGTTCAGGCTAGTGGGAGTGTAAGTGTTTTTCTGGGGTGATTTCATCATGCCCAGTGAACGCTCCCGAGTCTCAGCCATGAAATGGCCTGCTTCCACGGTTCGCTGAGCAATCTCACATTGCTCCCCCTGCCGAGGGCCTACCACACGCATGCACATAAATGTCCACACATGTACCAGCCAGGCCGGATATTTTGGCCTTGAGGCTGCTGCTACGCCAGCAAATCACTCATACCTCCATCGAGGCCCTGAGTCTCTCTCTCTCGGCTGGGGTTGATGGAGCTGAAGCGGCCTGAGATGGCAGTGCCTGTTAGATGAGGTAGGGTGACACTGCTGGGCTGTGGCTCTGGTGCATTGGCTGAGCAGTGTGTGCTTGCTGTCACTGCTTGTCTCAGCCTCTTTGTCACCTCTCTCAGGGCTGCTGGCAGCTGCTTTCTGCTGACTGTCTGGCCTTGGCCAACACTACAGTTACAGCTTTGTATGCTAGAGACCAAAGCCTCAACTAAAAGATCCCTCATCAACCCAAGTATTCTTTTTAGATGAAAGCTATTGCAGATTGTGCATTAAGAAGGGTTTAAGCATAATTTGAAGTGAAGAACAGTTTTCTAGAACTGAGCTGCTTTTTTCCTCAGTTTCCAGAGCTCACTGAGCGAACACTCTGCAGTGAAACTGCTGCAGATACAAGAATGGAATCTTTCTTCTTTTTGTAAAAAATTGTTTTAGCCAAAACCAGCTGAGTACCTGAAGACATTTACCTATTTTGAATACCAATGACAACAAAGCTTCCACTATAGATTATTTTTCTCACGTTCTAAGACACGAGCCCTGGTTTGGGATTCATGGGATTCAACAGGTCTGTGTTGAGCAGATGGAAGTATAAGGTGCATGAAAGTCAAATGTAATGTCCTCATATGTGGACACAGGATCTCAGGAGGTCAGTCCATTGATCGTCTATAAAATGTCATATCCTTTTTTTTTAAAAAAAACAAATATCCATAACAGTTTCCCACGTCCCAGGGTAATTTTTTGACAGCATGTTTTATCCAACTGACAGTCCAAACACATCAGCCCAACATGGAGTCATGCTGTGTCTGTGTCACCAAACTACACCAAACTGCTCAAGTACACATTCTCCTCACAGGAGAGCCTTGGATAGACCCCAGACTCTTAACTCATTCTCTGCACTGCAGATGTCTCCCAGAATATGATAGGCGAGTCAGTTGTCTCCAGTCAAGTTGTCTGCATGGCAGATTGAGTGGCTGGCTGTAATTATGTGTACGATAATAACGGCCCCATTGTGAGTGACTGCAGCAGGGTTGGTGCTTTGACTGCAGGGTGTTCCATCATGCACTGTTGTCTTCCATCTCAGGTGGAGAGAAATACAGACATAATGACTCATAACTGGTCTTTCAAGGCACTGCCTCTGTTTCATACTGGCCCTGGAGGAAGCTTGGAGTGGGAGAGAATATGCATTTTGTGTGGACGCATTAAAAAACAGTAACTCACACACACATACACAAAATGGTTTTGGGAGTGATGTGTGAATTTATCAGTGAGACCTATGAATGGTGTAAGAGGAGAAGCAACCGGATGGCTCCTCAGTTCAGTGTGCTACTGCCACCTGGTGGGGATATTAGGTACAGGAAATGGCAAGTCACTGCAAATCTGGATCTTACTTGTCAGGGCTTGCAGGTTGGTGATACTTGCAGTTCAGTCAGTTTAGAGAATGAATCATAAATCCAGACACTCCCTTTTGATTAAACAACCTTCAAATGAGCTTCGGAGGATATTGAGATTATAGATACAGCCAAGCTTTGAAAAAATGAAAGTTAAAAATTGCTGATGTTTTTTTCTCTCACTGACAGAAGGGGAAGGACCCTCTCTACGCCCAGATTAACAAAGGGAAGAAATAAAGAGACCCACAGGAAGACAGATCTGACCAGCACTGAGAGAACAGGAGGAGAACCCTTAACCTGTGTTTGTGTGAGTGCGTGTGTGCGTGCATGTCTGGCGCATCCCTGCCTGGCCAAGCCCTTCTTCCTCTCCTCCTGCTAACAACCTCCCAGGAGGAGCTCCCACACTCCCACAGCCCTCCTCCTCCTCCTCCTCTCTGCAGTCTTTCCTCCTCCTGAGAGGGGAGAGCCCTCTTGGTCATTCACTCCAGGCAGGAAGGATATCAATCACTGAGACGGATCCAGTTCTCCCTCCACTGCGCTGTCTTCTCCTCTCTCCTCTTCTCCCTGTGGTGACTCACACCCAGCCTTATAGACATAACCTGTTCCTCCCCTCTCTCCCTCATTCCCTTCTTCCTCCTTTGCTCTCTTTCCTCTTCCTCCCCTGTCTGGCCAGAGACTGTGCTGCCAAGAAGGGACTGAATCATGCAGTGCCTCCCTGTCTCTGACACTCCCTCACACACGCACGCTCATCGGGATTAGAACGATCACCTTTTGTTTTAACTGACAGAATCTGCATCTGTAGGGAGGATATCCCACAGGAGGAGCCAAACTCTTAACGGGCCTATCAGAGATGGCCCGTTACTGGGATCGCTGCTTCTGATTGGTTGGCTGGTTTGGAGATTTTATCCCCATTCTTGTGAGTGTCTGCTGGATCACTATGCAGAAACAGACTCTCTGGGAGCTACTCACCCACCAACTACACTTGTGTTTTGCACACGGGAATCAGCCTACACAGCACTCACACATGCAAACACATACACACCCTCTCTAACATGCATACACACAGTAATTTGCCAAATGTCTCTCCTCGCAGACAGACTCATGCAGAGGCCAGAGGACCAGACATGGTTAGGAATATACCCTGAGAGGGAAGTGTTGCAAGTTAAACAGATTCTGTGATCGAACTGTTCATTCTCTATAGCTTTTGTACAATAATGACTAAAAAAAGAAGAAATTGAAAAATCGAATTTTTATTTTATAAGTCAATCAAGCCGCTGGGGTCAGCTCTATAGGAGATATAGAGTCAACATGGCTTTAAGGCATCTGATCGTTGGTTTGCCAAACTCATTTTGTAAATAATGATAACCATTTTGTCCACTGGACTTCTGCGCCATAAAATAGGAAGGCTTCAGTTATGCAAACTCTTGACGTTAACCCAAGCAATACCAACATATGTTTTCTTTTTTCTGTTCTCTCTTTTTCATTTGCCTCTTTTTTGCTGCCCCCTCTGATATTTGTTTCTGTGCATAGATGTTGTAAATCTTTGTCTCATGTACTAACCCTGGTTCCAGCCCTAGAACCTACCCAAAAACATGGTACCACAGTGTTGTGCTCTGGTACCACAAAACTAGTATTTTTATATTGCAGGCAGCAGTCAGGGTCTCACTCACTGTAGCCCAGACTGCTCCTCTCCTCCATTCCATTCCCCCAGACTAGTCTTTAAGATAATAGTGATGCTCTGCCCATCTGTCTGTCTGTTGGTCAGGTGCCAAACTACTGCTGTCTGAGTGTGTACCACAGCATCCTCTGCTACAGCTACATCAACTGTGATGCCAATGACTCCCTATTTTATGGCCAGAGTCTCCATGTCACTTGAGAACTCTTTTGGACTATGATGTTGATTAACTTTAAAACTTTGAGAACTAGATGATGAGCAAAGAAGTTGAATAAAAAGGGAAACGTTGCTGTTTGAGTACATAACATTTCTAGACCTATTTTAACTTTACCTCAGCTAACAGTTTCTTAATGTAAATTGACATTATTTTTATCTTTATGAATATGACATTCTACAGTGGGTTTTTAGATGATTTTTTTGGTTCTATCTTGATTTACGTATTCCACCATGTATTACTGTTACAAATAAACACATCCCAAATGACTAATATGACTATTTATGAGTCCGTCTCTGTGTGCAAGCATGAGAGAGTGACCCTAATGGTGTGTGTCTAAGCAGAGGTGACCCCCAGTGTGTCTTTTGTTAATGTAAAGCAGGTGCCATAGTATTTTGTAATAATTTAACACCGCTTTAATAACCTGTCACATTCTGCTACACAGGCACCCTCTAATGCAAACTGTCATAAGCTTTTGTAGCAAGCAACCACAAAACAGGGACTCTAGCCTTTATACTGTAAGCTTACTCTACTTCTAACTTCCCACCCAGAGTAAAGACATAAGGACAACTTTAATGCTCTTTCGTGTATCATCTTCAGTTTTGCACATTTTAACTAATCTTTTTTCATCTAAATGCACACAAATATTCTCCCTTTCTCATGGTACAATGTGATCATACAGGTAAGTTTCACTTTAAGTATTTGAGAAGCTTATCTGTAGAATTTTCGCCACCTGTAGGCAGGTGAGTGGATTTTCTTGTTATTCCTGAACCATTAAGAAATTATATTTGACAGCTTGTCTTTTCCCCAAAACAATGTCCCAGGTACTGCATAATCTATAAACCTCACCATCAGCAGTTTTCTTTGAGAATATTTCTGCGAAAGCTGTCAAACCTGACATCTGTGAATTGCCCAGGATAAGCTGCAGAATGCCAAGCAGCGTTTTGACCATTTTTATGTATTTTTAAGACAGTCAGAACCTCAGCTAAATTTAATTCCCCCTTTTTTTTATTGGGACCCTGCCAGAAATTTGAAACTGATGCTCACTGCTTAAAGTTTAAATGTTTTTGCTGCATCATTCCTGCACAGAAGAACTTTTTGCATTGCATTGCATTGGCACTCCAACAACTTTAAAATACACTATATGGACAAGAGCCTTAGGCTAGGACTTTTAATCACTTAATTCAAGTGTTTTATTCAGTCCTGTTGTCATATGTATGGTATATAAAATCAAGCACTTAGCAGTCTGCCTTTGCAAGTATTTTTTAAAGACTGGGCCACTCTAAAAAGCTTGCTGAATTTAAGTGTAGTACTGTGAAAGACAATTACACTTACATCTTTATGTAATTGTATGTATCGGTGTGGGAGTTTGCTGAAACAATGTTGGGCTCTGGAGTTTTCTGTGGTCCCCTCCCCATTCTGACCAGTGATGATAGCCACATGTCCTCTTGAAACTGCTGGCTGGCTAGGTGGTGTCCAGAAAACAGTGTGGACTTCCTAGACAACTGGCAGACTTTTTGGGGAAAACCTGGTGTTATTAGGAGAGACATCTGTCCCACTTTTTTTTCAGACCAATTTCCAACCTTCCTTTCATTTCAAAAATTCTTGAAAGAGTTGTTGCAGAACAGCTGTGTGAACATTTCTAGAGAAATGGTTTATTTGAAGAGTTCTAGTCAGGATTGAGAGTTCATCACAGCACAGAGAGAGCATTAGTGAAGGTTACTAATGATCTTCTTATCTCTGACAGTGGACTCATCTCTGTGCTTGTTCTTGTAGACCTCAGTGCAGCATTGAATGTCACTGCACTACCTACTACACAAGCTAGAATACTTTGTTGATGTTAAAGGGAATGCATTACGCTGGTTTGAATCTTATTTATCTGACAGATTCCAATTTGTGTATGTAAATGAGGAGTCTTCCTCACACACAAAAGTTAGTCATGGCGTCCCACAGGGTTCTGTGATGGGACCAGTATTCTTTATGTTATACGTGCTTCCCTTAGGCAGTATTCTTAGAAAACACTGCATATCTTTTTATTGTTTTGCAGATGGTACCCAGCCGTATCTAGCTATGAAGCCAGATGACACAAATCAATTAGTTACACTACAGGCGTGTCTTGAAGACATAAAGACCTGGATGGCTTGTAATCTTCTACTTGTAAATTCAGACAAAACAAGTTTTTGTATTTGGCCCTAAAACCCTCAGAAACACTCTTTCTAACCAGATACTTCCTCTGGACCGGATTACTTTGGCCTCCAGTGACACTGTAGGGAATCTTGGAGTCATTTTTGACCAGGATATGTCCTTTAGTGCTCACATTAAACAAATATGTAGGACTGCCTTCTTTCACCTCAGCAGTATCACCAAAATTAGAA
>VUQH01031913.1:0-17365 GCA_015106775.1 Etroplus canarensis
GATCCTGTGGGACTTCCAGTTACAGATGGACAAAATGGTGGTGGCTAACCAACCGGATATAGTGGTGGTAGACAAGCGGAAGAAGACGCCATAGTGATAGATATAGCGATACCGAATGACAGCAACATCAGGAAGAAGGAACACGAGAAGCTAGAGAAATACCAAGGGCTCAGAGAAGAGCCTGAGAAGATGTGGAGGTTGAAGGTAACAGTGGTCCCAGTGGTAATCGGAGCACTAGGTGCAGTGACTCCCAAGCTAGGCGAGTGGCTCCAGCAGATCCCAGGTACAACATCTGAGATCTCTGTCCAGAAGAGCGCAGTCCTATGAACAGCTAAGATACTGCACAGGACCCTCAAGCTCCCAGGCCTCTGGTAGAGGACCCGAGCTTGAAGGATACAGGGCGAGAGGGTTTTTTTTTTTTTTTAAAGAATAAAACTAAGGACATTTCCTTTAGGAAGTGTCCTTAGTTTTATTCTTTTTCAATTCAGCCAAATCTATAAGCCAACCAATTTGATGAGGCTTTGGTGTGGCACTTTCTGTGATGTAGACATGACTTTGAATGTCCACATGACTAAGAGGCAGCTGTTTTCACAAAGAACTGTGTGATTTCTTATCTGAACGTCTTAAATCTTCTCGTGACTAATGCCATCCATATTATAATATTTAAGACTTCTAAAACTTACGCTGGAGCTAATGAAAGCTAAACTATAAATAAATGTTTTATAACAATAAAAACCAAACTGAAACAATTGAACCCACTCTGGAACCTATGTGAAACTAAACTGAATTGGAAGCAAAAAGTCAAAAAGACATAAAAATAAAACTTGATTAGAAAATGCAAAACTATAATAACTGAAATCTAAACACATCCTCCACCACTGGTCAGATTGTGCCACAGTGCTCCATCATCTCCAGTGACTCCCCCTGCTGGTTCAAATCGAGCTGAGTCAACAAAGCACAAAGAACCGTTTACTCTGCTGGCAGTATGTGGTGTCACATGCTAATAAACATCTTGTCTCAAGCTCCAGAGGTGCCACAGGAGGTGACTCTTTCGGAGCAGGTAGTGACGTCTGTGTCTGTCACCTGGAAACCACCACCAGGACAGGTGTTGCAGTACAAAGTAAGACATGATTAGTGGTACATCTCTGCCATTTGCATACTGGTGTGTGTCTTTGTCATTTATTTTGCAAACACATACCTCAAAATACTGACTGATATAACTGATTGATAAAAGTATGTCACTGGTGTCAGGTACCACACTCACCTGTTTGTTACTAAGCAACTGCAGTTGGCACGCTATGGATTTGGTTACTTCAGAGAAATATGACCTCCATAGAGCTACATCCAGGAAGAATGACCAAGCACATAACAGTCAAGCACAACAAAAGTCCGCATTGAATTATTTTGTTCATTATTTAAAGTCCAACTGAATGCCAGATGACATTTTAAAATACAGTAAAGGATAGAGAGAACTATAATCTGTCCTGTTTTTTGCCCCCGCTAGTTGAGTTTTGATTTTAATAAAGGGTTTTTTTGTTTTGATTTTTTTCTCAGCTTCTTTTTGGTCTGCTGTCTGTGGACAGGAAGTCATGGATTGAGGTGCTTTTCCAGGGCACAAGTTACGAGGTCAAGGATTTGATCCCCGGATCTGACTATGGCGTGAGCATTCAGAGCGTGCTGGGCTCAGACACCAGTCAAGCAGTCCACAGAGAGTTTAGCACACGTGAGTGAAATACATACAGAAACACACATAAAGTCTGATGCTTCTTCAAAAGCAGAGGACAAATTTTGACCTAAATGTGTTTTTTAAATTGTGTTTCAGGCCCAGCAGGATTACACACCCTTTATTTAGATCATGTGAACTCCTCTTCTGTGTCTGTGAGCTGGGACAGTGCACTTGGAGAATTTGACTTCCACAGAGTAGGTGTGACCAACACTTCAGTCACGACCACACTAACCATACCCAAGGAGAAGCAGGTTGCTGTGGTTACAGGGCTGCTAGATGGCTGCAGTTACAATGTGAGTGTCCAAAGAGTAAAAGGAGTGACAGCAGGAAGCTCTGCTTTTCTGACTATAACTACAGGTAAATTATATTACAAAGGCTATACTGGTCAACACCCCAACCCCATTATAATCACCCGTTCTGATCATGTCTTCATAAATACCAGACACTTTCTCCACCTCTGTCACTGTTTTTCCCTTTCATGTTCTTCAGCGCCAGCCCCTGTACAAGGGCTACGTATCATGAAAGTATCTGCATGTGCCTTCTCATTACGTTGGGAACAGACAGCGGGTTGTGTGGATCATTACCAAGTGAATCTGCTGCCAAACCAAGGAAAAATAATAATGCACCCTGTACATGGTGGATACATTCAGGTATATAGATACTGAAATGTACCATAATTGCAACAAGACTGTACAGTTCACTTAATTATCATCAAGGCAGTATTTGCAGTTTGAGTGAAAGGAACAAGCTCAAAAGTGTGGTAAAGTTGTAATATTTAATATGCAAAGTACACGCACACACACACACACACACACACACACATACATACAAACACACACATACACATCTAGCCACATACCAGCTCTTACCCACTGCCAGGTGTCAGATACACCCCAAAATGTAACCTTACACACCACACACCACACACATAGACAGCACACAGAGTTGAGTAATAGATCTCATTATTTATTAAGTTGCCCTCTTGAGCTCAACCCTGAATCATTCATTTGCTTAAGCTGCTCTCCCAGAGGGAGAGACCAGTGGGAGACTGTTAGCCTTGTGCTAATGAAAGGACCCACTGCTCTTCCTCAAAAATTTTGGAATACCTCAAGACCAAGATCCATCAGTATTTACTGCCTGGATGACGAACCCTGTAAACTTTACTAATGCCATGAACCAGGTTTTAGACTCTGAGTTAACCCTGTTCAGCATACTGGATTACCTGTAAACTACTCCTAACATTTGTACACTAATACTGGAAGCAGCTATACTGGTGAGGCCTCTAACCCGCTGTGACTAAACTAAAGCTAACTGACTAACTCGACTACCCAGCATGGCTTTCTTCTCAGACATCCTGCTGCTCATACTCTGCCTGGACCAGGTGCACACACAGGTAAGAATTAAACACTGGTTATATGGCTTTTGTGTGCACAACCGTGTATATATTTGCTGTACTTAACTATATTATACTAACCATTCAGACTTATGTTTGAGCTTTATAAATGACTGCAAATGCAGTAAGATACATGTTAAGGCACCCCTTCTGTCCATGGCATAATGCTGAAAATATTTAATCACATTCTTGGAAGGCAACATGAGGTATGAGTGTATCGGCGTGCTGCCACCCAACACCCTAATATCACAGATGCTACAACACGCACTGAAGCAAATAGGCTAGAATACGGGAAGCACAGTTCTGTTTCAAATGCACAAAAATATAAACAAATGCAACAACAAACTGTCGTCCATTCACTAATAGCCACCTTCAAGTGATTCAAATGCATGGCAAGAATTATGGTAATTCAGTCACAGGCAGCATAATGGAATAAAATACCAGAAATCTTTAGGGTTATTGCAGAAGTATTCGGTCATTTAGATAGACTGTTTTTATTTAATTTTGTCTTTTTTGGTGTTAAGCCATGAAAGTGAGCAGAGAAATTGAAACTGTGTGCTTAAAGTAGCAGAAATATCCAGCTTGAATGCAAAATTACTATAAAATGAGTGTCATTACTACATCTTTGCAAAAAATATATATTTCAACAATTTTTAACTACATTATAGTTTTACAGTTAATGTTGTTACATAAAATCCATTTTAAAATCCATCAAACACAAACACATTTAGCGCACAATAAGTGGTGTTAATGAAGAAACTCCATCAGTGAAAAATAAACACTACATTGCATTACTGATGAACTTAATATGTTGCGACCAGGTTAGTTTTTTCCTGCTTCCACAGGCCGATGTGATAAATGTCAGCCCAGGGATACAATACACTGTAACAGTCACAGCAGCCTCCTCTTCTAACATCAGCCCTGGAGTCAGCCGCATGATCAACACCGACCAGAGTGGTAAGACATGCACGCACATACTTAGTTAAAAGTTGTTTGTGCAAGTTTTGTTTTAAACTACCATCAGGGTTCTAATATTGTATTTGGTCAATGTATATACTGTACACACACACACAGAGTGAGTAAAAAGAATTAACCCTGTAGTGATGTGCATGCGTGTGTGTGTGTGTGTGTGTGTGTGTGTGTGTGTATTTGTGAGACAGAGAGAGAGAGAGAGAGAGAGAGAGAGAAAGAGAGTGTACTTACTTGCTGTTTAATTCCTTTTAGGTAACTTAAGCCTAGGCTTTTGAACCACAGGATGAATGGGTCTGCAGTGAATGTCAGTGAAATGCCACTGCTGTGTGAAGCCTTATTCATCAGGGTTCAGGCTAAAACACCCTTCACGCAGGCCCAATACACACACGTACACACACACACACTCGGAGGATCAGTCTACTACAGACAACAACACTATTCTTCAAATGACACTGTGTTCTGCCAAGTACGGAATGCAGAGGTTATTAATCAAAAAATGTGTACTTCTTATTTTTGGTTACATTTTACAGAGCAGAAAAAAGGGATTAGATAAGACAAGGAGTATACATACTTGAGCCCACTGAGATCCCAGTGAGATCCCAGTATATAATATAGAGCTAATTGTATGAAATATCTGAATTTATTAGACTGAATTCTCCTTCACACACTTGCCCTCACCTTCAGTTCCAGTTCCCGGCCCCCCTTTAGGCCTAGAGGGAGAAGCTGTCGGCTCTAATGGCATCCTGCTCTCCTGGACAATGCCACAGGTGCCTGATGAAAACAGCATCGATGGATATGTCATCAGGTAGTTTTTTAAGAGCTCTTTTTAAGGCTGTGATTCAGGGTTATTTTTAATTAGGACCTGTATCTATGGTTTTAAGGTAAAGAGAGACTAATTATCAAAATTTCAGTTTCATAAGCAAATCAGTTGCTTATTCATTATAAGATTAAAAAAGGACATAAAATTTAGAAATATCAAATGGTCAACTGTCATGTCCAAGAAAAAACACAAAAATAAAGAAAAAAATCACAAAGATTTATATGATAAATATATATAGTGTGGTATAAAATACAACTTAAGCACAAAGTTTTGTGAACTCTTGTTACTGATATTATATGTGTCCATTCACTGATATGTGCAATTTCCTGAAGTATTCAAATCCTTACCAACAATATGTACTAAAGAAATATGTTACGCTAAGTGGTCCATTCTGTGCGATATACAGCCTATCACAGGATTATTACTAATACAGCAATTTTATTAATGACTGCTGTTTAGTCTGCAGAGAGGACACCTAGAAACCTCACCTGACAGGCTATTTATTCTTATACAGAAAACAGTTTGAAATACTTTCCTAAAGATTTTTCTTCTGATGCTATGATAAACTAATCTGATGAAAACTAAATTTTAGTCTAAAATGACTTCCTGCTTAACGGTTTAACAAAATAATTAGCAAACTACACAAACAGCTAGTTACCACCTTTTTAGACTAGAGGTGTCAAACATATGGCCTGCGGGCCAGAACCAGCCTTCCAAAGAGTCCAATGCAGCCCACTGGTTGACTTTAGAAAATGTAGTTTTCAAAAAGGGGGACATACATTTTGGACCTTTATTTGTATTTTTATCAGTTTTATAGTCTTCTTAATGACAAATATATACCCCATGGCCTGTCATACATCAAAGTAAGTAATTACAAAAGAAAAAGAAGAAAAAAGAAATTACAAAAGAAAATAAGTTTTTACTTTATTATTTAAAATTCAAATTAAGAACAGAAAAGTTCCTTTTTTCACTATTTATGCTATTTATGCTTTTTTTATTGCTATTTATGCTTCTTTATTGTGTAAAAGCCAGCAATGCTTTCCATTTTTTAATTACAGGATAAAGTTCTTATTTTCTTACAGTGTAAGCCCAATAAGCTGTGTTCACAGGTTTCTTTGCTTTACTACAGCAGCATTTCTTTATACTGTGGAAGAAGGGTTCTTAAATTTGCACTTTCTTAAAACTTCTCAGGGATTTAATGTGTAGTCATCTTTACTGAAATTAAGGGGAACAATGCGGAAGTGGCTTTTATTTATATACATATCAGGAAATCACTTTACTGGTCTGGTCCACTTAAGATGTAATTGTATGCGGCCCATGATATAAAATGAGTTTGACACCCTTGTTTTAGACAAATGTAGTGGAGTACAAAATGAAATATTCTCTCATATAATATCATGAAGTAAGTAAGCTACAAACACTTTAAAAGTGCACTTAAGTACGATGCAAAAATTCTGGATCCAAATCACCAGCTGCTTATTTTCAGAAGTGTGAAATACTGGGAGTCGAAACATGATAATCTCAAATGTTGATTTTTTTTCTTGCAGGTACAAAGAGGTGTGTCCCTATCCTGATCCCTCTTTCACACTTGTGACCAAGTTCATTGATATACCAGAGACTCTCATCACTGACTTCATTTCAGGATCTACATACCACATTCAGGTAAAATATGGAATTCAGTATTCAAAATTCACTTTTATCATGCAGTTTACATTAGGTTTATGTGCTGATTGTGTTTATGTGTGGTTAACACATATTAAATCAATAAACCCCACCTGTCTCGTCTAAGGATTCTGCACATAAAAGACCAATATGATTATTGCTACTTTTGAATATGAGTGTATATATTATATTAAGATTGTAAAATAAATAGACACATTTCCTAGCACCAGCAGTGATTGTGTCTCAACAAGCATGTCCTTAAAATTGTCCGTGTCTTATCATGTGAGTGTAACTATGTGACAGAGGATCAGACTATTCTGTTGATCTTGCTGAATGCTGGTAATTGATCCTGATTGCATTATTAAGCAGGTAAACAGATCTATGGATGAGCCATGGCTCTTTCCACTGTCTGTTGTCACTGAGCTTGAATGTGATCATGCTTATTAGTTTTCAGAATTCATTAACCCGCAATGACCTTCATACAAATGGACTTGACACACATACAGATTGTACCTGCACATAGTGTATTTAGTGAGTGTGTGTGCATGTATCATGTTACTCCATCTTACCTGTGAGTGTGTTGAACCTCTAAACCATACACGTAGCTCTGCTCTTGAGCAAATTTGCATTTTGTCCTTTTTTATGCTATATATTTGTTTGTTCTTGTGACCTAGAGTAATGCTCATGCAACAAATTGTGTATAATCTGTTATTTCTTACTAGTTTTCTCAATGAACAGATTAAAAAAAAGCATTTGCAACACAATTTTGTAAAGGAAAGCTCTATTGTTGCATTGTTTTTTGATTATAAGGGCAGAAATCTCCCCTGCTCTGTCTTTTTTGACAGTAATTCCTCACCTTGAAAGATGAATCGGAAAAAGAATTTTATCTAACAACTATTTTTGATGTGAAGCGGCATGTGTTCAATTAAGAACGTCACTACTACAACCCTGTTGTAAATTTTGTGCTTGTTTTTTCTAAGGTGTGTCAGTGCTTTTCTTTGTGTTGTAAAACTGTGTATTATAAATGTTACACTGGATAGTTTGAGTGGCTTGGAGACAAAGTCAGAGAGGCAAGGTAGAAATGGTTTGGACATGTGCAGTGGAAAAATAGTGGATATATTAGGCAAAGGATGTTGAAAATGGAGCTGCCAGGTGGGAGGAAAAGAGGAAGGCACAGAGAAAGTTCATAGATGCAGTGAAGGAGGACATGCAGATAGGTGGTGTAACAAAAGCAGATGCAAAGGTAAGGGTGACATGGAAGCAGATGATGCGCTGTGGTGACCCCTAAAGGGAGTAGCCGAAAGAAGAAGACCCTCTATGTAACATTTGGCTGCATCATACAAATGCTGATGATAAATGTTCTTGTGTAAGCTGACAAGTTTCTGCAGTCACTGACATTTACAAATAACCTCAATTTTACACTAAACAAATGAAACCATTTTTCATGTTTTTGTCAGAGCTGTAGAAGGATGAGGACCCAAAACGCAGACTTGATGCAGATGTTGAAACAGAACAAAAAGCGAGCTTTAATAAAGCTGTTAAACAGTCCATGAAAAATAAAAGAAATCTAAGGGGGTAGGAACTAAACTAACACATGAACAAGGAGGAAACAAGACTTAACAAGACATGATTAAACTTGGCTTGGCTTGGAAAAACACCTAACTAACACTGACAGAACTAAAACATAACAGGCAGACCTAAACCATAAATGGACTGATGCTTATTTAGCACTTTTCTACTATGACAGAGCACTCAAAGTGCTTTTTACGAGAAACCTCACTCATTCATTCACACACATTTATACAGCTCATTATGCCTCGCATTTAACTATCATGCACACATTCACACGCTGATGGATACATCAGGAACAATTTGGGGTTCAGTGTGTCTTTCCCGAGTACACTTTGGCACATAGACTGGAGAAGCCAGGGATCAAACCACCACCCTTTCTTTTAGAAGACGACTTGCTCTACCTTCTAAACCACAGCCTAATATGAGCAGGCTGCAAAACCAAATACAAAGCACAGGACAAAACTGGTTATCAAAGTAAAACAGGAAATGAGAAACAAAACTCAGATTGAAGACTTAACACAACTTGACAGAAGGACATAAACACAAGAGGATGACATAGAGAAAACTAATACCAACCTAAACACTGGGAAACATGAGGAAGATAATAACTAAACTAAGAAAGCAAACTCAAATAACCTCAGCAGGAAGTAAACTAAAGCTAAAATGCAATATACAGAACTACAAAGCAAGAAAAAAATGTAACTAGAACGAAGGCTCAAACAAAAACAAAATACAACAAACCGAGCATGAGAACTAAGAAACTAAAAACCATAAACTAAACTCAAAAAACATAAAAACTAGAACACAAAAACATAGGACCATGACAGATTTGTACAAGACGAGTGAAGACATGACGAGGCAGACATAAACAATTTAGCTGGTATATTAGAGAAGAATCTTACAGGTAGGCAAAACGTAAACATAAAAAAGTGGAAGAATAACAATAGATATCAATTTAATGTGTAACTAAGGGACTGACAGAGAATAATGGCGAGATGTAAAATCTAAATGAAATACCTAGAAGTTAGGCAGGATGCCGCCGCCTTAAATCTGACCTTGAATTTTGACCTCACAGTCTTCTAAATGTTATCAGATCTTCTACACATCATACACACAAAGTCTGGGAAGATCCAACAAATAAGTCAGCTCATGTGGTGGTAACAAGTTTTGTAACGGATGGACAGATGGTAGGACAACCTAAAAACATAATGCCTCTGCAGCAGAAGCATAATAATAATAATAATATAAATAATAATAATAATAATCTAGGTTTGTTTTGGGGAATTGGGAACAGGTGAGGTGGGTGTAAGACTCCTGTCACCTCACTCTTACACAAGCCTGAGGACATCAGGGCTGTGTTTAGCTCACCTGTATCATAGTGTTGCACATGTATCAGCTGATCTATTATGTGCAATACCCGTTTAAATCCGTTTGGCTCACTCATACATCACTGACACACCCACTAAATTAGAGAAAAGCCTGTCACATCTAATTCCTATTCATTTCAGGGAAACAAGGCAGAAACCACAGCAAAATGTCATACAATGTTTTCTGATCTCAGGCAGGTTAATTTTTTAAATGGTGCGCTCTTTCTCATAGTAAATCTGTATAGACCTAAAATCCATTTAGGTGAATTTACAATTGACCTGATAATCAGACTTAAATTCCTATTTAATTTATATTCCACTTCACATAATTTAGATTTCCTTTATTTGTTCTTTATAAATCAATGAAAAAAACAAATTGTGGGTGACTGTGTTGTAATGTGTTCACATATACAGCCTATGATATATATTTGTTAACTATGTGTTTGTAGGATCACGGACACACTTTTCCACAGTACTTTGGTCCAACTGTCTGAGCTTAGCACATGACTGGGAAATGATAACTAACAGGAACATGAATTTATCATTAATTAATCATGCTCACTCCCGCTCTCACTCTGTGTCTCTTTTCAGGTAGCAGCTATATCCAAATCTCGAATTGGACCATTCAGCAAATCTTTATACATAAAGACAGCTGAGTCCCGTGGGTATTCATGCACAAGCACACAGCTTTGCAATCTGATCCCAACATCTCTGCATTAGCAACTTTTGCATGCATATCAGTCTGAATTTGAATGTGTGTTCATTTCCTACAGCCCCTGGCCTGGTGACCAACCTGACAGCATATGCTCAGAATCACACCTTCGTCGTAGTTACCTGGTTCTTGCCACACCGCATCAACGGCCTTATCACAAAGTTTGCTGTCACGGCAAAATTTGCCCGTACGGGGAAGGTTGTCCGTATGCTGGAGGTCAATGCAGAGGACATCATGACTGGAGCACTGCCTCACTGCAATGTACTTAATTTTTCCATCACACTTTGTCTTCTAAACTGAACTGTTATTGTGACGTGTTCTCTTTCTGTACACCTTTCCTGTCAAGATGATAGATAGTAAAAAGACACAAGGCTGACCGTCTGTACAACACAAGGTTAGAATTTTTCTTTCTTAAATATTTCCTCTCTTTTTTGTCCTACATAATTTCATGTGTTTAGGATGCTGCTGATATCCTGTCCAGTGCAACTCTCAGTCCCATGGAAATAACAGCATCGTCTCCACCCATCACCCTTTCTGCTGTGCCCCCTGCAGCCTCTTGGAATGTGCCCATATCAGTAGGAGTTGATCAGCTGCGGCCTTACATTGCCTATCTATTCGAGGTGTCTGCCTTCACCTCTGAAGGAGAGGGACAGATAGCCTCCACTATGGTTCGCATGCCAGAATCAGGTGTGGAAAATGAAGCAAACAAAGCTGGAGCTTTTGTGCTAATTAAGCATTAGAATCTTACAAGCATGCATTATGCATTATGCATTATTATATTACTTTTCATTTGTATTTGAGTTCATATTAGCACTCATGTATAAAAACAAAACCCCCTGTTTTTTCCTGCAGCTCCAGAAGACCCACCGCAAAACTTCTCTATACTAAATATAACGTCACGATCTATCTCTGTTTCCTGGAGCTCTCCCAGCATCATCACAGGAAAGTTCACCTATGTGCTCTACCTTTATGAAAACACAGGTGAAGAACATTTTGACTCAGAGCAAACACAGATGCATGCACACAATAATATACACAGTTTTAACATTGGTTCTTTTTTTTTTAACAGGTTTTTTGTATGAGAACAGCACAGGAGATATGCAGTTTGTTTTTACTGGTTTAAAGCCCTACACAAAGTATAGAGTAGCTGTCCGAGCCAAAGCAGCTGGAGAGGTCGGTCCTGCAGCAGCAGAAGACATAATTACACCTGCTGAAGGTGAGACAGTCATAAACCAAGGCCCTGATGAATCTCTTTAGTTTGAAATATGAATTAAAAAGCTTAAGAGCACATGAGTATTTTATTATTTTTGATTATTTGCCAAACTGAAAATTAGACGTTAAATGCATAGAGGCATATTTTGTGCTCCCTTATGTCTGTGTGTATGTGTGTGTTTTTCTGAGGGTAGCACCAAGTGCAGTGCAGAATCTGATGGCGGTAGCTGAGGATTCAGTTTCAGTTCGTGTGAGCTGGAGAAGCCCTGCCCAGCCCAATGGCCCCATTATCCAGTATAGACTCCTGGTCCTAGTTGAGGAAACTCTGCTGCAGAACATCACCCTCACTGCAGAAGTGGTACGTCAAATGATATTGTCTCCACAGCCTTATGCAGCCAGCATAAAGTATGGCATCACAGCTTGGTACTGTTAAAAATTCAAATCCTGTTGAAAATGTCTGGCCAAATTGGATGTTAAGTCTTTACTGGACATGTTAAAGATGCGTGATAATAATGTTGCTTTGTCACAAATGCTGATGCATTCCATTGCATCTAAAAAATGAGATGATCTGCCATCAGATTTTACAAGATTATGTAGATACTGTAGCCTAAAAGATCAACATGGTTCAACAGTGAACACTGCCTACTTATTCAATCCAAAATTTCTTTAGGAACCAAACTGATTGTAGCTGACAAAAATTTCATTCATATATAAACAATATTTTTTCCTTCCTTTAGAATACAACTGGTTTTTATGAGCATGAAACACTTCCTCCTGATGTTCACAACAGTCCAAAGAGACGTAAGAGAAATGCTGAGCTCAGTCTGGTCACATCTCCACCGACCTTTACAGCTACTGTTTCTGAACGCACACTGCCCGCTGGTTCAACAGCTTCCAGCTTCACACACTCTGGACTTAGACCAACCATTGAACCCATAGCCACTAACAGGCCCAGCCCTGATTATCACACTGCCTCACATGCTAACAACCCACATGTGCAGTCTTCTGACTCTGCAGTCTTTGGGACTTCTGCATTTTCCTTTACTTCTGCACCACCTCCTACGCCTCCACCCTGGTTTACAAAGCAGTCACATACTGGGGAAGTGACCTCAGACTCTACCCCTGTGGCCCTGACCCCAAGCCAGCTCCACTTGTCTATACATGATGCTTCAGTTACAGAACACTTTTCAACACGCAGTGCAGCTGTGTCCGGTACCACAGGTGGGAGAGCTAATTATAAACACACCATTTCTTACAGTAACTATACTTTGCTTTAAGTAGGATTATAAAAATCACTGACTATTCATAAATCCTATGTGTTTACGTGTCTTCATAATATCTGCAGGGGTAACAGTGAGAGAGGAGGTAATGGATGTTTTGTCTGAGGAGCTGACTTACTTGGTGTCAGATCTGAATCCCTTCACTGAGTATACATTCAGGGTCACTGCTTCAACCATTGTAGGAGAGGGCCCTGCTACAGATATCACTGAGAAAACCAGGGAGCAGGGTGGGTGCTCACATTATAATTTTAAAAATTAAAATAAATATAAACAACAACAAAAATATCATGAGAGGTGTGAAAGGTGCAGAATCATCACGTCTTGTGCTGTCTGTATCTTTTAGTCCCTAGCTCTGTGCTCGAGGTGTCCTATCAAAATATCAGCTCCAACTCTATTTTAGTGAGCTGGGTCCCACCCCTCAATCCCAATGGACGGATTACACATTACACTGTGTATGGTCTCAAACTGCACAGTAATCAAGGCCTGAAGTGGGTGACTAACACTACCAGCATATTGATAACAGGTAGAGTATTCATCCCCTTCACTTGACATTTTCTTAAGCATTGAGAGTATATGATAAGTGTTGTTATAATAAAAAAAGGTGTCATTTTCTCTCTTGCAATGTATAGATTTGGACAAGTACACTACTTATAGGCTTCGCGTAGCTGCATCTACAGTTGTGGGAGAGAGCTCTCTGTCTGAAGAAGATGACATATTTGTTTTCACTTTAGAGGATGGTATGTGCTGAACTCTTGAATATATTTATTCAAAAATACAAGGTGCCATCATATACTTCGGTGACTTTGTCCATAAAAATCAAAAACCTTAGCTGAATAAATTTAGCTAGTATTCCCTTTAAAGTTATCTTCCTGGGCAGTGCTTCTTCCGTCACAGCTGCTATTTTTCAGTCACTGGTTAGAAGTCCCACTTAATAATAGTATGAGCTACACATTTCCAAAAACAATATAAAACAGCATTTTCCTGCATGTGCTTCTGACCTTCCATTGGAAACTATTGGAAACTTGAATGAAAGAACAACTGATTTTAATTCAGGTATGTGTTTCATTTTTATGGGCAAATTCACCAGACTTTAACACCTGCATGTGCAAATGCAGAGGTCTGAACATTTTATAATTTTTATTGGAGCAAATAGCAAAAATTAGCTGATAAAAATGATGTAGCATCATCAACAGTAACACTGACAAAACTACAGTAGTGCTTTATGAAAGTGAAAAGTAGACAATTGAATTATTATACGCTCTTTAAATCAAGTAACTGAACTTTCTTAAATATTTCCTCTCTTTTTTGTTCTACATGATTTCATGTGTCTAGGATTGCTGCTTTATTTAACTATCAGTTTAATAATCACTGTTTTTATAAGGTGTTACCAGAGTTTCTAGTGATATTGCATGTTTCACTTGGGCACCATCAACAATTTATTGTCAGGGCCTAAATATCTACTATTAAGTTTTAATTTATAAAGTTCACATGTATAATTATCATTGTATTCTTTATCACTTGCTTGAAAGTTTAATATTTTTAACTACCTACTGTAAATCATGATAAATGCTCTGTTTTTTCTCCCTCTCAGAGCCTGACTCCCCTCCTGTAAACCTCACTGTCACAGAAACCAGCCCGTCTACTGTCACACTAGCCTGGTCTGCACCAGAGAAAGCTAATGGGGTGATCCAACATTATGAGGTCCAGTATGAGAATGAATCCTACTCCGCATTGGTGAACACATCTTCTAACAGAGTAACCCTGATCAATCTGAAACCATTCTCCTATTACAACGTGTCTGTGAGGGCGTACACACGTTTTGGACACGGCAATCAAACATCAGATATCTTATACCTGCTATCTGGAGAAGATGGTGTGTTGAAGGATGCACCCACCTCCACAGATACATACATATGAAAGGCAATAGGATCAATACTGATTGCATCAACCACATTTTCTGTTGTTTATTCCTTCTCCAGTCCCAGGCAGTCCTCCATATGGCCTCTCCTATGAATCAGTCAGTCCCAGTGAGGTGAACGTGACCTGGTTGCCTCCCTTGCTGCCTAATGGGGTCATTATTCACTACAGCTTAGACCTTTGGAACTCCACTCACTATTTGAATCTCACCTCGCTGACCAACTACATCCACATCACACATCTAAGAAAGTACGCACACTACCGCGTTGTGGTTCAAGCACACACAAGAGTAGGACCAGGAAACTACAGCAGCGAGCCACTCAACATCACAACACTTGAGGATGGTGAGAGGGGTTGTGGGAAGTTGGGGGGTGAGGGTTGGGGTTTTTTTTCAGTTCCAGGACACAATTACATCATGACTGGCTGACAAGTTGCAAGGGCAACTGATTAATTCTGACTTTCTTCTAGTCTTTTCCTCCTCACTTACATCTCTGTTTCAGCTTATGCTAATAATGTTACATCACAGGTATCTGATCCCACGTGACACTCATGTCTTCCATCTGGACTGAGAAGCAAAAACAACAGATTCATTACAGATAATCAGTTTTTTTCTTTTCAGTGCAATGTTCTTTCCTGTTCTGGCATCTTCCTGTGGGCCTTCTGAGTTCCTGATTTGCACAGTGTTAAATGTTTTAGAAATTTTTACTTGTAAGTTCAGCACTGATGCCTGTTTGTCGATGTTACTGGAAAGTCTTTCTTGTACATCTTAGCTCCAGATTCACCTCCTCAGTTCCTCCATGTCAGGAAGTTGTCAGATTATGAGATTGAGTTATCATGGCAGCCACCACTTGAGGCCAATTCAGACATACTCTACTACATTGTCAGAGTTTGGTAAGGTTTTGAAATTTACTTCAGTCTGAAAACCTAAAAAGAAAAGCGAAATAATGAAGCATCACTGGTGGTTCTATTTGTTAGGAATGAAACGACTGAGCTGTGGCAGAATGTGACAGAGACTTCAGTGGTTATTAATGTGGACTCAGAGAGTCGCTACAACGCCTCTGTGTCCAGCTGGACCAGACTGGGAGACGGAGGAGTGCTGATCTCTATCAGCTTTACCACAACAGATGCAGGTACTGGAAATGTTATGCAGTCTTTGTCTCACTTATAAATTATGTTTTAGCTTTAATTATTGTTTTTGTCACTTCCTGAATTTTTGTGCTTTTGTGCTGTCTGCTTCTAGAGCCATTTGACCCCCCACAGAATGTGACTTTTGTAAATGTGACTGCCTCCTCTCTCACCTTGATGTGGTACCCACCTACTGAACCCAATGGGATTATAATACACTACACTATTTACTACTCTTCAAACAACACTGTAACTGAGCAGGTGAGGCACGTATACTGAATATAGAATAAACCATTTGACAAGTCACCTAAAGCTGCTCTAATCAACACTGGTTGAAAGGAGTTACATATAATAATCACTCAAGACTGTAGCGCCTGTTTACTCTTTGAATTATTTTAGCATTTTGAGCATTTTTTAAACTAACTATACAATATTTTTTAGGTTTTTTGTCCATTCAAAGAGTATGCCCATCTGATTCTTTCTCATAAACATGAAATCTTTAAGTTTATCTTTAATGTGAAAAGTGCAAAATAAATTTTGATTGTCAAAGGTCAAGGTAACTGTGGCCCATGCATCTGTAACTATTCTTGACAATGTGACATGTCAGAGCGATTTTTATCCCTCTTCTCATCTGGCACATACTTCCATTTGCATTCAACGAGGAACCGATTAGACTTTGGTGTTCAAATGTTAAGGTCACTGTAACCTTGCAAAGTGCAGTTTGAGGTATATCAGGATAAAATGATCAAGTTATTTTCAAATTGCAGAGATAAAGTTTGCACAGGTTTGATTTAAAGTCCAATGTTGGCAGACACATACAGTCATGTGAACAAGGAAGTTCACCCTCTTTCAGTTCGACAAATTTATTTATGACATAATAAAAATGCTCTGGTCTGGAGTTTGGAACACTGCATAAAAATTTTATAAAAACATAAATGAAATGATTTGTAACTCTCATAAACCAATTTTTTTATTCATAAAAGAACATAAAAAATATAAACATTGAACGTGAGACATTTTGCTGTTTAATAAAAAATATTAGCTCATCTGGAATTTGATGGTAGCAACACGTCTCAAAAACGTTGGGACAGGGCCACTGTGTTGCATCCCTTTTTCTTTTAACAGCAGTCTGTAAACATCTGGGAACTAAGTAGACCAGCTGCTGGACCTTTGGGAGACACTTGTCTCATTCTTGTCTAATATAGGATTCCAGTTGCTCAACAGTCCTGGGTCTTCATGTGATATTTTGCATTTTATGATGCACCAAATATTTTCAGTTGGTGAAAGGTTTGGCATACAGGTAGGCCAGTCTAGCACCCAGACTCTATTACTATTCAGTTCAATTCAATTCAGTTTTATTTATATAGCGCCAATTCACAACAAAAGTCGCCTCGAGGCGCTTCACACTGTAGGATAAAGAGAAAACAGTGTTAAAAGGAAAACCCCAACAATCCGATGATCCCCTATGAGCACGCACTTGGCAACAGTGGGAAGGAAAAACTCCCTTTTAACAGGAGCAAACCTCTGGCAGAACCAGGCTCAGGGAGGGGCAGCCATCTGCCTCGACCAGTTGGGGGTGAGGGAACCGAGAAGACAGAAAGGAGAGC
>VUQH01031914.1:0-13259 GCA_015106775.1 Etroplus canarensis
TTTTTTAAAGTCTAAAGTCAATACCACCATCTACCAGAGCACTTCATGCTTCCATCTATTGACAAGCTTTATGAAGGTGCGAATTTCCTTTTCCAGCAGGAGTTAGCACCAGCCCACACTGCCAAAACGACTACCAAATGCTTTGCTGAACATTTTATTACTGTGCTTGATTGGTTAGCTTGACCTGAAGCCCACAGAGAATCTATGGGTTACTGTCAAGCAGAAGATGACAAACAAGATCAGTTGAAGTCCAATATCAGTGCAACCTGGGCTTCAGCAACACCTCAGCGATGCCACAAGCTGATCACCTCCATGCCACTCTGCACTGCAGTAATCCGTGGTAAGGTGGCCCAAACCAAGAGTTGAGTGCATAAACAAATTCAGTTTACATGTGATAAATATAAAATATATGAAAGTTTACATTTTGAATTAACTCACAAAAAAAAAAAGTTTTTCATATTCATATTTTTTGAGACATACAAAAAATCTGTTGAAATTGTTAACGCTCATATGACCAGTTTTAATTAGTAAAGTCAGTATCTTCTTCTTCTTCTTCTTCTTTTTCTTCTTCTTTCAGCTGCTCCCGTTAGGGGTCGCCACAGCGGATCATCTGCCTCCATCTCATCCTATCCCTTGCATCCTCTTCCCTCACACCAAAACTCTGCATGTCCTCATATTGTAATTCATTGCTATCAGACTGTTCAAAGAGCTCCATATAAAGCCTTCAGTTGATCCTGTTAAAAGGCAGTTCTTCCTTCCCACAGTCACCAAGTGCTTGCTCATATGGAGTCATCTGATTGTTGGGGTTTTCTCTCTGATTCTGTAGGGCCTTTACCCTACAGTGTAAAGCGCATTGAGGCAGCTTTTGGTGTGAATTGGCGCTATATAAATATAATTGAACTGAATTGAATTATAGCTGTAATAAATTGCTATGGGCCGAAAACTAGGAGCTGGTTTTGAAGTATTTTTGCTGAAAACGGTTGTATAAATCATTGTGACGTCACAGTGACGTCTCCTGTCCATCTGCTATGCATACATCCTTATTTGTAAAACCAACCTAATGATGTCATAGCCCTGCCTTGGCCACCGCATGTGTACTGTTGGTGTGTGAACAGGTAGAAATTTAAAAGGAGAGGCGGTTTCAGGCCTCTGGGGATGTGTGCGCCCTGGCGCCTTCACTGGCATCTCTAATTAAAACAGTCGACTTGGATCACAGAGGAAGTCTGCTAATTGAATTCCACTGTTGGATGTTTATTTTAGCCTGTGTGAAGTTTAAATTTAGAACAAATAAACTGGAGCCTTCAACAACAGAGCTGTGAAGCCAGAAAAATAAAAGGGGTGGGGAGGGGATTGTACAGTCCATCCAAATCACTATTGAGAGGGTTTATTACCGTGGACTTTTTTATATATAGCTTTATATCAGGTAGGACAGTGAATCATCATTTCTGTATATACACAGGCTGATTTTTTTGACTGAAAATTTGTTTTTTTGTAGTTCTGGCTAGCACGACAGTAGGAAGTCTGAACAGGCTACATTAAACGCTTTGGTGAAGCCTGGTTAGCATTTCTAGGTGCTCTCAAAGCTGTGATGTTGTCTGCTGTTAAACAGATTTTCCTCGTATTCCCACATTTACTTTTAAACGTAAACAAGACAAGATGTGAAATTCAGTTCCCTTCAGTGCCTCTCAAGGACTTCCACTATGCTAATGAGACTACAGCTTCTTTCCTATGGTAACAATTTTCTTGTCACTGATATCAGTTTTATTAAATGGGAGCCAGAAGGTGAACTCAGCTTCACACAAGACTACCTCTTAACTGGCTGAAAGTTCATATCAGAATTCAGGCACATTCCCACACTACCCTAAGTATCAGGACATAATTAAAAAATTCCTCTGGTCCTTACCAGGTTCTACGTACACTTCATGATTCAGTAGCTAGTGGTACCACCTTTGGCAGCAGTAACTTGAAGTAAAGGTTTTCTGTATGACTTTATCAGTCTCTCACATCATTGTTGAGGAATTTCGACCCACTCTTCTCTACAACATTGCTTCAGTTGATTGAGGTTTGAGGGCATTTGTTTCTGTGCATCTCTCTTGAGGTCCCACCACAGCATTTCAGTCAGGTTGAGGTCTGGACTTTCCCTGGGCCATTGCAACACCTTGATTCTTTTATTTTTTAGTCATTCTGTTGTATATTTGCAGGTGTGCTTGCAATCATCGTTTAATTGCATGACCCACTTTTAGCCGAGTTTCAGCTGCTAGACAGACGGCCTCACGCTTGACTCTAGAATATTTTGGTATACAGGGGAGTTCATGTTCAACTCAGTGACTGCACGGTGCCCAGGTCGTGTGGCTGCAAAACAAGCCCAAATCTTCACCCCTCCGCCACTGTGCTCGGCATTCGTTATGGGGTGTTTGTGCTGATATGCTGTGTTTGGTTTTTGCCCAATGTCACGGTCAAACATCTCCACTTTAGTCTTGCCTGCCCAAAGGACAAAAGTCTCGCGGTTTGTTCAGATTCGGAGAGAGTTCTTTTAGAGAGAAGAGGCTTTCTCCTGGCAACCCTTCCAAACAACCCATACTTGTTCAGCCTTTTTCTAATTGTGTTGTCATGAACTTTAACATTTAACATGCTGAGGCCTGTAGTTCTGGTGTTTTTTGCAGTTTCATTGAGCACTGCATAGGATCGCCGATGATGGGAAGACTGGCAACTCTCTTGAATGTTTTCCACTTGAGAATAATCTCTCTCATGCATTTGATTAGCAGCACCTGGCCCATAATTCCTATAAAAGCAGCAAGGGTGTACTTAATTTTTGACACACTGCTTCTGCATTTTGGCTTATTTGTTGTCATGTGCTGTTGTTCACCTGAGGTTGTATTTACCTAATTTCAAGAGGGTGTACTTTCTTTTCCACGTGACTCTAACTCAAGGGGGCAAAATGCATAGCAATGTACCCCACATCCCACATTCTAAAAGTTTCAGTCTGGACAACATACTGGCAATTTGCAGAGGATTTTGGGGCTTCAAAAAGTAAAGTTAGTCTTGAATGTGGCACCAGGGAATGTGTTGAGCAAACTAAAATGAGCACGCTCATCGAATTTCACACCAATTTTAGTCATGAGATACTGTGTCATGTGTACAAAGTTAACATTTTGGCCTAAGGGTGGCACAAAAGTAGGGACTTTTTCCACAGAGGACCATAAATGTGCTTTGTGTTGCACTCATTTTGTACAACTAGAGGTTATAAGTAGTTGCCAAGCTCCCATGAGGGAGCTCTGTTTTTATAATGAATCATCCTCTGAGGACTTACCTTACCGCCACTGTATGCTTGCTTCTGGTATCACCAGCTAAAATCTGTTGTTAAAGTTTAATATTCAGTCCCCAAAAATTGCATTCCTACCCCAAATGTTGTCATTATGATCTTATAAATCATTCGTTGCTTCAGTTTACATCTACTCTAGCCTGATGATTTTTCATGAGAGTAGCTTGTTAGTTGTCTTTGTATGAAGGGGATATCCCAAAGGTTGGTCCCACATACAAAGCTCCGATTGGATGATTGCTTTTCCAACCATGGTAAACACAAGATCAACTTAATTAACTTAAGATTTTATATTCTGGGGTCTGAAATCAGGTTAGAGTGGGCTGTAGCCTTCACTACGGTGCTGAGGGAGCTGTCCTGATTACCCGTCATGGCTTCCACCAGTAATAATGTCTGTGACTAAAAAAAATCTAGGAAACTACATGGCGTAGTTGTAAATGTCAGTGGCGTTTTGAATTAGATTTACTTCTGGTCACACGTAAGTTGAGTGCACAGTCCTTGTTTGCCCTTGTTATTTGTATTTCCAATTTTCTGCAATATTTCCCTTAATTAAGCTTTGCGCATTTCTGTTCCGCGCTGTAATTTTTCATTAAATGTAGGCCAGTTCTGTGCCATTATGTGCTAATAACTGGGGGTTGTCAACAACTCTAATCAGCCTCATTAGCTGTGGTGTTTGTCTCGCCTTAAGCTTTGTTAAACCTTAACGAACATCATCAAACTTCTGCCATCCCTCAGCACCTGCTGTCAAAATGCTCTTTAAAGCTTCTGTTCTGTTCTCTGTAAGGCTTATCAGCACCATATTTACAGTATATCAGCTTGTCACTGTACGTCCTTTCTTCCATGTGCACGTGCAAGCATGAGAAAGGAGAAAGCGTCCCGCGACCTCTCTTGTGTCCTTGTAACTTTTACAGGTGAATTTTGATGATATAAACAAGAGTACTTTCTAACAGGCATCAACAAATATCAGTGAGTGTCATTAGCATTTAAGCGCAAAACACACATGAAATGAAAACGATCAGAGTGAACCTAATTGCGATCCATATTCAGCGAGGCAGGCATCCAGGTTGCAAAATAGCAACACAGCAGTAGCCCTCTGAAGTGGTTTGGCAAGGGTTTTCATTGTCACGTAACTGGCTTCCCGAGTTCATGCTTTTAATAATACATATTTATTAAATATTGGATTTTTATTGTGGCGAAATGCCTCGTAATGGTTTGTCTTTCAAGCTGCTCTCCTTAAGTGATATTCTGAGAGATGCAAGCTACATCGCAGTGCCGCTATAGGTGCAGTGTCAGTTTGTGTACCCACCTAACATAAATGACCATTAGCAGCTGGACTTTTCCCACAGATAGATTTAGTTGGTGGGTAATTAACCCCGAGTGATGCTCATAAAGCCATCTGCTATTGTCTGCCAGCGACAGCTCTGTACCGAAAAGTCAAATAATCTGGGATGCCATCACGATCTAAAATCATGGGTGATTTCACTAATTTTGGCTGGGGCTATTTGCACTTTTATCATTCACTGAGTAACACAGACTATATGTAGGATTACATGGCATTAAAGCTTGTTATGCAGAATGGTAGGTAAATTCATTAATGTAGTCACTAAAACCTGTGTTTTCCTATTATTCAAATTAGAGACATCTCATCCAGCATACAGGACCTCAATGCCACATCTCTGCCTAATGAAACACCTGCTGCGCAGGCTGTGGTTGCAAATTATGCTACCAACGCAACATGACAGCATCCATGTCCAAGATACACCATATGAACAAAAGTGTTGGTCCAACTACAAATACAGGAGCTTTTATGACATCCATTCTAAATCCATAGGGATTACCATGGAGTTTGTTCCCCTTTGCAGCCATAACAGCTTCCACTCTTCTGGGAAGATCTTTCACAGAATTTTGGAGTGTGTCTCTGGGAATTTTTGCCTATTCATCCAGAGAAGCGTTTGTGAGGTAGGACAGTGATGTTGGATGAGAGGACCTGGCTCACATTCTAGTTCACTCCAAAGGTATTGTATGGGGCTGAGGTCAGATCTCTGTGTAGGCTAGTCAAGTTCTTCCACACCAGCCTCATCCAGCCATGCCTCCTTGGAGCTTTCTTTGTGCACTGTGGCCCAGTCATGCTGGAACAGAAATCGGGCCTTGTTACAGTTGGTGTAATCCAGTCAGTCAGGTAATTTTCTCCTTGCAGTCATCAAACTCATACTCGTCCATCAGACTGCCAGATAGAGAAGCATGAGTCTTCACTCCACAGAACATCTTTACAGAGTACAGTGGTGGTGTGCTTTGTACCACTTCATCCGCATTGTGCTTGATAATGTAAGGCTTGCATGCACCTGCTCGTCTGCAGGTTTTATGCTGATCTTAATGCCAGAGGAGGTTTGGAACTCTGCAGTTTACTGAGTCAGCAGAGTGTTGGTGACTTTTATGCACTATGCACCTCAGCACTTGGCAACCCCGCTCTATACCTTTATGTGGTCTTTTACTTCATGGCTGAGTTGCTGTGGTTCCTAAATGCTTTCAATTTGGAATGATACCACTTACAGCTGCTGGTGGAATGTCTGTGAGGGAACAATTTTCACCAACTGGCTTGGAGCAACGGTGGCATCCTATTACAGTTACCACACTAGAGTATGAGCTCTTTATTCACTCTTTCATTCTATCACAAATGGCAGACTGCATTGGCTGCTTGATTTCATCCACCCATGGAAATAAAATGCCTGAATTCAAAGCTTAATATTTGTGGTTAAATACTTTTCTCCATATAGTATTTAATGCATGACAGATACCGGCTTAACAGTCCCACATAAAGGAGTAGCCCTCTGATCAAGATCTCAAACAAATTCCAGGACATTTTTTTTCAAAAGCAGTATCACTTGTGTCATCTTTGCAGCCAAAAGTACAAGCTAATATTGTTGGAATATTGTTTTTTGATAAGACAATGCCCTCGTGTAAAAATCATGCATTGGTATGCCATACAGTAGGGTCTCCATTGCAGCTACAACGGGATACGTAAAATAGCATTGCTTAATCGGTGAGTTTGGGTAATAAAGTTATACACGACTCTTTGACTTATTATCACCTTGCAAAGCTCATATGTGGAAGTTGTCCAACATTAAGTCCAGCATTCATTTGTTCATCAGCCCTGTTTTGAACTCCTCCAATTCAAGTTGCTAAATGCTTCACTGTGCTGACTAACCGACCAGCTGATCAACTGCGGCAACGGCTCAGTGCATCAGAGGACGGATTTAATAACTGGAGAGTTGCGGAGGGAGCCGGTTTGAGACCTTCTTGTAGCCACCCAAGACCTGAAAACCCAAGATACTACCCTCGACCCATGTGTGTGGAGAGGTCATTAGGACGTCATCCTCTGAGCATTGCCGAGGTGCTCTTGAGTAACTTCCACGTTGCTCCTTGGCATATGAGATGGCAGCCTTGTATGCCTCGTAGATGTGTCAGCAATTGTAATTTCCCCCCTGAGGATTAATAAAGTATAGTAAAATAATTCTTAAAAAACTAGTCACCAAGTTGCCTCCACTAAGAAAGGTAAATAAATTGAGGAGAGTAGCGAGCATGAATAAATAAAATTTGTGGGGTTGTAAAATCAAAACAATGTTCTAAAAGATGTTAAAATCCTCTATAAAACCGAAAGGAATTGCTAAAATGTGAAGAACTTCTTCTTATGGCTGACCCAGTTAGGGGTCACCACAGCAGACCATCTGCCTCCATCTCACCCTATCCCTTGCATTCTCTTCCCTCAAACCAACCCTCTGCATGTCCTCCTTCACTACATCCATCAACCTTCTCTGTGGTCTTCCTCTTCTCCTCCTGCCTAGCAGCTCCATCTTCAACATCCTTTGTCCAATATGTCCACTATCTCTCCTCTGAACATGTTCAAACCATCTCTGACTTTATCTCCAAACTTCTCAACTTGTGCTGCCTCCTCTGATGTACTGCTTAATAATTGTATGCTTCGTAGAGGGTTTCCTATCTTTTCTGTCACTGTCAACGCATCTGTACGGCTGGTTAATGTAGTTTGATTTATCCACTAGACAACCGGATAGAAAGTAACACAGTAACACAGAAAAATCAAAGACATACACTGGGTCTTAATAAAAACACAGTGATACACAGATAGTGCTAATTACACTGCTAAGTGTTGTTAGATTGGAAGCAGAGTCGTGGGCGCGGGTCCAGACAAAGGGACAGCCGACTGGTGATGACAAAACACTGCAACAAGTTTTAATGAGCTGACAGGGGACTGCCCGTCAAATACCCATATCTTAGAAAAGGAACCACAGATACACACGTATGCAAGCATGCTTTAGTGCACAATGTACACATATGTACAGCGGAGGAAATGAGGGGAGTCGTGCATTGTGCAAGTACACAACATACACAACACGAATAACATTTCCACACAGACTTAGCTGATTTGCTGCGTCTCTGATGAATTCCGTCTTCGCCAAAACACGCCTGTCTCAGACCGGACTGATGAGCTTAACGGGTCGAAAGATTAAGCCCAATATTCACCATGTCAGTCATGTCAATCACAGCATGGTGAGCTGCATTTACAACGTAACAGCAAAATCAGAGATTACCGCTTTGAAATGCAGGGCTAAATACTCCTGCATTACAGTGTTGAAATATAGACCTAAAAATCCAAGATTATACTTGAGTGAAATAAAGCCTTTAGGCCTAATCCATATTCAAAGTCTTGTCTCTAGCTGAGCTGCTGGCCTCTATAACCTAGTTCTGATGGCTGTTATTGGGAAAAGCTGCTTTGTACTGGTCAGTTGTGTGATGAGGGCTTGGACACGGTCTGTTGAGTTGACCTATATTTGGCTGCCTGCCCTGTCTGCGCAGTCAAAAACCAGAGCCTCCCTTGTGTTTTATTCCATAGGCAACTTGGGCTGCTGGCATCCTCCGTGCTCAGATCCAGTCCTCTGATCAAGTTTGAACTCAGATGTGCTGTCAAGTTACATTTTCAGTGCCTATTCAAGGCTAAAGTCAGGAGAGAATTTTAAAAAAACAGTGTAGAATCAGAATGTCCTTCACCGCCACAGTAGAGGAATTTGTAATCCTGGTGCAGCAGTGTGATACTGTGCACAGTGACGGTATGGGTTAAATGCTAACAGCGTGCTTAGGTGTACCCGGTGACAAAGCTAAAATGCTGATCTCTCGCAGATATAATGTTAACAGTCGCCATCTTAGTTCAGCTTGCTAGAAAATGCTTATTTTGGCGACTACAGAGCCTGATAGAAACCAAGGGAGAGTCATGATTGTCTGGACCCAATATTGTACCAATCCATATAGAAAATATTTCATTATTCAAACTTGTCCTGCTAGACGAAAAGTCTATGGATCACTAATGTCATTAGGATATGCAAAGTATTGGGACACTCTTTTTAATCACTGAGGAGTTGGGCATTAAACCAAACACCCAGGCATGCAATCTGCCTTTACAGGAGAAAATATGGAATGTATGTATATTTACACATATACCTCAGCCTTATTGGGGGTGGCAGTGGCTGCCAGTGACTGGTTGGGAACCAGAAGGCTGCTGAGCGGTGCTGGTTTGAAACTCGCCTGTGGCAGTTGGAGGCTTGTGGAGGAGAAAGGTCAGAGGCCAATTCAAGACCCACCACGGACTTACACGAGGTGCATTGGACGCTCGGAGAGGAGTTGACTTAACCCCTCGAGCATTACCGAGGTGCCCTTGAGCAAGGCACCGAACCCGTACAGTGCTCCTTGGTGCCTGTAAAGGGCTGCCTTGTTCCTCCTCACCTTCCTCTCATCAGTTGCATGCCTCAGTTCTGTGTGTGTGCCCACATGAATATAACTGCATGTTAACATGTGCGTCATCACAAGTGTGGAGAAAATTGCTGTGTAATTTCCCCATTGGGGGATGAATAAAATATCTCTTCTTCTTCTCTTCTTTTTCTTATTTATGTGTTTATTATTTACTTTTACTTACTCACTTCATTTTTCTTTCTTATGCCTTCCTGTTTTAGTTACCATGGGTTGGGGGGAAAGCTTTTGAGTCTTGTAGAGATTTGTGAAAGAATGGGTCGCCAGCTACCCAGACACAACGCGTCAGACCACATAAAGTTACAGAGCAGGGTTGCCAAGTGGTGAGGCGCATAGTGTTTAAAAGTCACCAGCGCACTGCTGACCCAATAGTTGCAGTTCCAAACCTCCTCTGGCATTAACATCAACTCAGAAACTTTCCGCTACGGGCTTCATGGTATAGGTTTCTGTGAATGAGCAGCTGCATGGAAGCTTTACTTGACCAAGCACAATGTCAATGTTAACCATCAGATAGAGTGATGTAAAACATGCCGCCACTGCACTCTGGGGCAGTGGAAATGTGTTTTGTGGAGTGGGGGATCACACTTCTCTATCCGATGAATGGGCTCCGGATCCGGTGAATGCCAGGAGAACATTATTTTGTGGAGGAGGGATAATGCTGTGTTTTTTTTTGTTTTTTTTTCTGGTGCTTAATGCTTTAGCTTACCGGGACATTTTGGACAACCTTATGCTTCTAACTTTGTGGTAACACTTTGAGGCCCGTTTCTGTTCCAGCTTGACTGTGCCTCAGCGCACAAAGAAAGCAAGGTCAATAAAAGCATTCTTGGGTGAATGTGGTGTGGAAGACTTTGACTGGCCTGCGCAGAGCTTTGACATCAACCCCATCCAACACCTTTGGGATGAACTACAAGGGAGATTGCAAGCCAAATCTTGCAGAAAGCCTTCCCAGACAAGTGGAAGCTGTTATAGCTGCAAAGGGGGACCAACTTCAAATCATTGCCTTTGGATTTAGAATGGGATGTCATAAAAGCTCCTGTAGGTGTAATGTAGAGGTGGCCCAATACTTTTGTCCATACAGTGTATCTGCTGGGGACGTTTATCAATCTAAATGACAGCCAATCATACACAACCAAGTCTAATTCCGAAATCCTTAAGACGGTAATTTTGCTTCTCCTGCTTCCAAAGTGCTAATCAGGAGCTAAAATGGGAAACATAAATCCTTTTGTGTTAATGCATTCACACAGTTGTGGTTCATGACCGTTTTAACTATGGAGCGGCAGGCATATTCCTCTACTTGTTACTGTAGTAGTGGTTTTTTTTTTTTTACTTTTTTGTGGCTTACTGTGTCCATTACATGAATTAATATGAAAATTGCTAAGTGCTCCCATATAATGACCAGAGGCACTGTTCATTTCAGCACTCTGCGTTGAGCTGTTAATGAAGCTGGTAATAGTGTGAAACTGTGTGCATGTAGATTGACTTGTGTGGGGAAAAAAAGCTTTTAAGCTTTATTATTTTGGGGCAAAGTTACTAAACTTTTGAAGCATTGTGGCGTTTCCATACATGCAACTTTTATATTCCAGTGACAATTGAAATTAAAGTTTTAAATCAAACAAATAGGGCCTTTAGAATCATAGCCCAGAAGTATTTTGAGGTGGCTGTCGAGTTGCTTGACTTGTATTTCAGGATTTTTTTTGGGAAAATTACTCAGTACGCCCAACTCTGCCGGAAAAGGGTGGATTGTTCTCTCCGAGCTGAGGAGAGGGTCCTGCCCCAAGTGGAGGAGTTTGAGTATTGCAGGGTCTTATTCACGAGTGAGGGGAGGATGGAGCGGGAGATCCACTGACGGATCGGAGCAACATCTGCAGTGATGCGGACGTTGTACTGGTCTGTCATGATGAAGAGGGAGCTGAGCTCTAAAGCAAAGCTGTCGATTTACCGGTCTATCTAGGTTCCTACCCTCACTTATGGTCATGAACTTTGGGTAATGACGGAAAGAATGAGATCATGAATATAAGCAGCCAAAATGAGCTTTCTCCACAGGGTTGCTGGACCCACCCTTAGAGACAGGGTGAGGAACTCAGTCATCCAGGAGAGGCTCAAAGTAGTACCCTGATCAGATGCCTCCTGGACGCCTCCCACTCGAGGTGTTTCGGGCAGGTCCCTCTGGGAGGAGACCCTGGGGCAGACCTAGGACACGTTCCAGAGACTGTCTCTCAGCTGGCCTGGGAACGCCTTGGTATCCCCCCTGAGGAGCTGGAGGAGGTGACTGGGGTGAGGAAAGTTTGGGTTTCTCTGCTTGAACTGCTGCCCCTGTGACCCGGACCCTCAGACAAGTGGTAGAAGATGGATGGATGGATGGATAATCTTTTTTGCTTTTACTTAGAATTACATAACCCAACTTTGTTTGACTGATTTTGCATGCCCCATTTAAAACATTTTAAAAGTATCCCCAAACCAAAAACAGAAATATACACTGACCAGGGCAAAATGAAAGCGGAGGCGTAATAATGTAAGGCCTGTGCAAACATGATGAGTACATCATTGCTGTGCAATCAAGACTAAGCAAATACATATAGTAGGTATACGAATCAACAGACTTAACAGCAGCAGTAATGGGATATAACTTACACTAACAGAGTTATGTGGTCAGGTCATAACGCAGTATGACGAGCAGCTGCAGGTCATTGCTCAGATGTAGGAATTAAACTGTCGGCTCTTGAAAGAGCTCTGTTAAGGGAGATGATTACTCACTATTAAGATGTTCATTCATATCAGTCATGTGGCAGGTGTCAGAAAGACCCATCTCCTCAGTATTCACACTGCATGCGTGACTCAGCGAATGATGGATCAAAGAAAACTTTGATACCTTCATTTGGCTGAAGTAACATGAAATGTCTATCTTCTCTCTTGGAAGTACAGAGTCACTGAAACTCTATCATCTTTTTCTTTTCTTCTGATACTTTAAAGAGGAGATGTAATTTCTATCTTTTCTTTACTGGCCTAGTTTATTGTTTTATGAATTTGTGTATTACTTCATTTAATGAGGAGACTTTATAAAACAAAAGCTCACTGACCCAGCTAGTTTGCAAAATGTAAAGATGCAAGTTCAACAGCTAGCAGAGCTAGCTTTTATTAAAGAGATCTGTTTGTACTACAAAGCCCTGATCTACAAACCTCACGTGTTACAGCAGGGCAGTCTGACATGTTAAATAAAGCTAATAGGTGTCATAACGCTCCTGAGTATGGCTTAAAACTGCATCCAAAACTCCTGCCACCAGTCCGTTAGACAGGTGCCGGTCCCAAGCCCGGATAAAGTGGAGAGGGTTGCGACAGGAAGGGCATCCAACATAAAAACTGTGCTCCAATCCATAAATGAACCAGGAAGATTCATTGCATCAAGATATGGCTAGGGTGTACCCCGGAAGTGACGCGCGAGGATATCGCCGTGCACCCGCGAGAAGTGGACGACGGCTACCATATCAGGAGCGGATACTGCTAAAGAAGATAGCTCAAAGGAGAAAGAAAAAGAGAGGAGAGGGAAGGAGTGAGGTGAAGCTTGGAACCCTGAATGTTGGGAGCATGACGGGAAGGAGCCATGAGCTGGTGGATCTGATGGAGGGGAGGAAGATTAAGATCATGGGCCTGCAGGAGACCAAGTAGAAGGGAAGCAGGGCCAGAGAGCTAGGAAATGGATTCAAACTGTTCTACATCGGTGAGGATGGAAGGAGAAATGGGGTCGGTATTGTCTTGGATGACGAACTGAAAAGGAATGTACTGAAAGTGAGGAGACCATCAGATCGGATCATCTGGATGAAAGTGGAAATGGGGCAACAGATGGTGAACACCATGAGCCTATATACCCCTCAGTCAGGCTGTGCAGATGAAGAAAAAGAGAAGTTTTGGGAAGATCTAGACGAAGAGACGAGGAAGATCCCTGCTGGTGAGAAGCTCTGGATTGGCAGGGACTTCAACGGTCGAGTGGGAAATGACAGTGCTGGTTAAGAGGAGGTAGTTGGCAAATACGGCTATGGAGAGATGAACAATGGAGGAGAAGCACTTGTGATGTTTGCGATGAGCCACAACTTGTGGATTGTTAATACTTTCTACAAGCAAGCTCCAA